>JAAIUW010000128.1:0-72159 GCA_014851425.1 Senna tora | reverse complement strand
TTCCAAAACACTCCCAGCGAAAATTGATGAATATCAAGTTTTCGAAACAGTTATCGGCGAAAACTGATTAACAAGAAAATCAAGCTTTCGAAACACTCATTCGCGAAAATTGATGAATATCAAGTTTCCGAAACACTAATCGTCGAAAACTGATGAATATGCAGTTTTCAAAACACTCATTGGCGAAAATTGATTAACAAGAAAATCAAGTTGTCAAAACACTCATTGCCGAAAATCGATGAATATCAAGTTTGCGAAACACTCACCGACGAAAATTGATGAAAATCAAGTTTTCGAAACACTCATCGGCGAAAACTGATTCACAAGAAAATCAAGTTTTCGAAACACTCATTGGCGAAAATTGATGAATTTCACGTTTTCGAAACAGTCCCCGACGAAAACTAATTAATAAGAAAATCAAGTTTTCGAAACACTCATTGGCGAAAACTGATGAATATCAAGTTTTCGAAACACTCATCGATGAAAACTGATAAACAAGAAAATCAAGTTTTTGAAACACTCATTGGCGAAAATTGAGGAATATCAATTGTCGAAACACTCACTGACGAAAACTGATTAACAAGAAAATTAAGATTTCGAAACACTGATTGGCGAAAACTGATGATTATCAAGTTTTCGAAACACTCACCGGCGAAAACCGATGAATATCAACTTTCCAAAACACTAATCGGCGAAAACTGATCAATATCAAGTTTTCGGAACACTCATCGGTGAAAATTGATTACCAAGAAAATCAAGTTTCGAAACACTCATCGGCGAAAACTGATGAATATCAAGTTTTCGAAACACACACCGACGAAAACTGATCAATATCATGTTTTCAAAACACTAATGGCGAAAACTGATTAACAAGAAAATGAAGTTTTCGAAGCACTCATTGGCGAAAACTGATGAATATCAAGTTTTCAAAACACTCACCGGTGAAAATTGATTAACAAGAAAATCATGTTTTCGAAACACTCAATGACAAAAACTGATGAATATCAATTTTTCGAAACACTCACCGGCGAAAACTGATTAATATGATGTTTTCGAAACACTCATTGGCGAAAACTGATTAACAATAAAATCAAGTTTTTCAAACACTCATTGGTGAAAACTGATGAATATCAAGTTTTAGAAAACACTAATCGGCAAAAATTGATGAATATCAAGTTTTCGAAACACTCATCGACGAAAACTGATTAACAGGAAAATCAATATTTCGAAACACTCAATGGCGAAAACTGATGAATATCAAGTTTTCGAAACACTCACCGACGAAAAGTGAGGAATATCAAGGTTTCGAATCACTCATCGCCGAAAACTGATTAAAAAGAAAATCAAGTTTTTCAAACACTCATTGGCGAAAACTGATGAATATCATGTTTTCGAAACACTCACCGGTGAAAACTGATGAATATCACTTTTTCGAAACAATCATCGGCGAATACTGATTAACAAGAAAATCAAGTTTTCGAAAGACTCATTGGCGAAAACTGATGAATAGCAAGTTTTCGAAACACTCACAGCGAAAACTGTTGAAAATCAAGTTTTCGAAACACTCATCGGCGAAAACTGATTCACAAGAAAATCAAGTTTTTGGAACACACATTAGCGAAAACTGATGAATATCACGTTTTCGAAACACTCACAGGCGAAAACTGATTAACAAGAAAATCAAGTTTTCGAAACACTAATTGGCGAAAAATGAAGAATATAAAGTTTCCGAAACACTCACCAGCGAAAACTGATGAATATCAAGTTTGTGAAATACTCACCGGCGAAAATTGATTGACAAGAAAATCAAGTTTTCAAAACACTCATTTGGGAAAACTGATGAATATCAAGTTTTCGAAACACTCACCGGCAAAAACTGAAGAATATCAAGTTTTCGAAACACTCATCGGCGAAAACTAATTAACAAGAAAATCAAGTTTTCGAAACATTTGTTGGCGAAAACTGATGAATATCAAGATTCTGAAACACTAATCGGCGAAAACTGATGAATATAAAGTTTCCGAAACACTCATCGCCGAAACTGATTAACAAGAAAATCAAGTTTTTGAAACACTCATTGGCGAAAACTGTTGAATATCAAGAGTCTGAAATACTAATTGGCAAAAACTGGTGAATATCAAGTTTTTGAAACACTCATCGGCGAAATCTAATTAACAAGAATATCAAGTTTTCAAAACACTCATCGGCGAAAACTAATTAACAAGAAAATCAAGTTTTCGAATCACTCATTGGCGAAAACTGATGGATATCAAGTGATGAACGTGGCCTTGTCGCGAGGCCGGCACCAATCAAATTATTACGAGAAAGTGTAGCTAGTGGCATAACCTAAGTCGATTCTCTCTCGAGGAGCCTATGGTTTCTAAGGACAAATATGCACAATTAACACAAAATTGGATGTCTTTGAAGAAATTTAACAAACACTTATTGTGCAAAGGAACTAAATGGAATTAAATGCAACTAAATGAAACTAGAACTAACACTTTTTGGGATTTTCAATATTTAGAAAGCTAAAGTAAATTGAGGTGAATGAAATGAGATGAATATGCTTTGTTGGAGAATGCTTTGGGCTGTCCTTGCTATCAAAAAGTGTGGAGTTAATGAAAAACAATTTCCTAAGGTAATTTAGGGACCACTGAACCTAGATAAATTATTTAGAGGATGCAATTAACCAACCGGACAATTAACAAGCCTAATCAAATACCATCAATGAAGCAAATGGGGAATTTAATGTAGACTAGAATTCAACTCAACAATTACCATTCTCATTAGAGTGACTTCCACAATGAATTAAAAATTACAATAAGATTCAACCAAATCCAATGTAATCAAAACCCACAATGGGAGAATCAAAACACAAATCACAAGTCTATATCAATCCCTAATATCCAACTACAACCAAGTTAAGTTCCACAAGCAAGGAACCACAATCAATACAAACCCATCAATATCAACAAGATAAAAATGAATCTATAAAGAGAAGTAGAAGGAAAACAAGAAAAACTCCGTATTGGATGCCATAGCTTAAGCCATAATCATCCTCCTCCAAAGCATAAAAGATTTAGCCACTCATGGATGGGAGAAATGCTTCACCAAGCTCCTCCAACCCTTGCTTAGCCATGGATGATAATGGAAGTTGCTGGATATTGGTGTGAATGGGTGTGGAGAGTGGAGGAGATGAAGAGAAAATGGTGAGTGTGGCTGGAAATGTAGAGAGACTTGAGAGGATGAGAAGCTTGTATGATGAATGTGTTAGAATGTGAATGGGTTTTTCTCCAAATTAGGTTAAGGCCACAAAAACATTAGAATATTCCCTCTAATACGACCTAGGATGCTCCCCTTGTGGTAAAATGCTGAGAAAGTGGGCCCACAATCCGTTTCAGCTCTTAAAATCGTGAGAAAATCATGCAGATCTGGTGTACCCGCTGGCAGCGGGTGGATTACTTAAAACACGCGTTTTGCCTCTGAAACTGAAGTCCACCCGCTGGCAGCAGGCAGAACAATGCCATGGTCCCAAATTTGCCTCTAGGCTCCAATTCTTGCAACGGCTCGCTTTCCAGCTTCATTCTCGACCTGTAGCATTTGAATCCTTGCTATTCCTCAAGCTGGTTAACCTGGAAATCAACCAAAACAAATTTGAGGCTCTCAAGTTAATAAAACTAGAGAATTATAGCAATTTATTCAATAAAAACATGGAATTAGCAAGACTTTGATTTAAGTCCTTAAGTGTCCTTGAATAACATTAAAACATGCATAATGACCCTTTAAACTCAACAAAAGCTTGTCAAATGTCAAAAGATACAAGGGTAAACATCAGTATTATCAACTCCCCCACACTTAGACCTTTGCACTCCTGGGCAAAGCAATCAGTCAAAAATGCAATCAAGGGATATGTAGGAAGCAACAGAATGACCAACCAAACAAGATGAAAAACAGCTAAACAAGAAACCATGTTCTTAGTTCATGCAACAAAAACAAAACAACCATGCATAGCAATCAACTAGAACATGCAAATGACCGATGACTCAAGTGTTTCGCTCTACTCATTAATGTTGGATATTTTCTCTCTAATCTTACTTACTTAGCACTTTACCATAGGCTTTAGAGAGATCTAAATCTCCACGAAGAATGTGATAGCTTAACAAATCATGAGGTCTTGATGGCTCATAATGATGGATGCATGGTCATGGTGAAAAGTGTTTACAAAGAAGGAAATTATGCAAGACTAAACATTTTGAATTGACTCCTAATTAAATAATTACTTAGGTTCCAAAAGAGTCCAACCAAACAATCATCTTCCAACCACCAAGAAATTTGCCTAAGATCCTTATTGCTTTCAGTTGCAACTCTTTTATTCATCAACATTCTTTTTCTTTTAACTTTTTTTTTACTATTCTTCTCTTTCTTTCTTTTTTCTTCTTTTTTTAAAATATATATATAATTCATTTTTTTTATTTATTTATTTTTTTATTTTTTTTTATTTTTTTTCAAGGTTTTTGCTTGATTGGATCAATTAGACAATTTCAACCCAGGAAGATGAGTGGTCAGAAACTAAGAACCTAAAGTCAAACATTTAATTAAAAGTCATAGTGCAAAATGTCTAGAAAAGCAAGAATTAAACTCAAAGGGGGTGACTATAGATAGCAAAAAAAGTGGTTTGTGTATGGGATATAAGTGAGTGAAACAAACGCCTCAATCATTTTTATTTAACTAACACATGTCAAGCTTCAACAAGATTTCAATCATGTTCTAGAAAGTGAACAAGTAAGCAGACAACACACAAGTATATGCAAGAAAAACAGTAGTGTTTGGCTCAAAATCTTCCAACAAGGCTAGGTTACTCTCACATCGATCAATGCATGCCTAATTAATTACTCACATAAGTGACTTGCTTAAGTTGAGAATTAGAGAGCACCAATCTCTTGAAAAATTGTTTCTTATTCTTGAAATGATTGTGCATTCTTGTGGCTCCTGACACACAACTTGAAAACATTTTCTAAAATGCTTAAATAGGCACAAAAGTTATGTGTCGTAAGCCCGAAGAAATTTTTTTTGAAAACATTTGAGTAGATATCAAAAAGTGCTTATGGAATTCCTGGTTAACATCATTAATCCCACAAGTCTACAACAAAAATGAAATTGTATCTACTCAGTTGATAATATCCACAAACAATGACTTAAAACTTGTGCAATTACATTTATATTCACATCCACAAGAATAGAAGCTGAAAAGATAAATCCAAAAAGAGTAAAAAACACAATCACTAAATCGGAATATAAATCTGATGTTAACATTTGCAATAATCACAGGCAATCTACACATTCAACAATACAGAATGTAATCATTCATCACAAAGTTCTCCCCCAAACTTACAGCAAGCATTGTCCTCAATGCAGAAAGATATGACAAAGATACACAAGCATGAGGGTCCACAAGCAGAAAAACAATAAGTCAATTGCAAAAAGAGGAGAAGAGGGGCAAGCATAGTAAGCTAAACAACTAATTAGATCAGAATGCATGAAATTATAATGTTCTAGAAGTTAAATGAGCCATCAGTAGCTCAATAGCAAAAGCAATAACCAGCAAAAATAGAATCAATAAGTAAGAAGGAAAAGTAAAGAAAAGTCAAACTAAACAGAAAAGAAATAAAACAGATAAGACTAGCAAGCAGTTGGCTCAAATCCGAGCTCAATCACGGCCCTCCCGCAGCTCTCTAAAATTTTCTCGGACCTCGACCTGAAAGGATGTGAAGCTAGCTTGCAAATTGTGGATGTCATCCCGAAGGTTGTGGACTTCATCCCTAAGGGCACGCTGCTCAGACATCAGGAAGTCTAGCTTTTGGTCAGAGGTCTGTAGCATTGGCTCTGAAGATTGCGGAGGGGTCTGGCTCGTAGAGGATTCATCACGACGCCTCCTGACATTTTTGGCTGGCGTGGGAGGTCTAATCACTGGAGGTCTTCCAAATCCCAATCTACTATAATCCCTGGTGTTTGCAGGATTGAACTCTAAGTCAGAATCAAGCTGTGGAACACCTGCTCTCTTGTACATTTGAGATATGAGAAGTGGAAATAACAAAATTTGCCCTTTAACTCCCTTCACTGAAGCCTTCTTGAGCGAGTCAAAAATCAGTCCGGCCCCATCAACTCTCTCATTCTTCATGAATAAGTAAATAAAATGTGCTTGGTGAGGGGGTATGTCAGTACCATGGCTGGAAGGAAGAATGTTGTGACATATAAAAAGCAGCCATGCTCTAACAGCCGGGCACATGGAAGAGCGTTGCAAATAGATCTGAGATCCTCCATACTTAGCATCCCAATATGAATTATCCTGAATGAGCATCTCTCTTATTTCCGCACGCGGGAAAGGGGTATCACCACTGTTAAAAGCTTTCTATTGACTCTTGTAGGCACATTTCTGCACAACAGGCAGCCCAAAATATTGCCGGATGCCGGCCAATGTGAAGGTGGTAACCTTCGTACCGTGGTAGGTCGGGTTGTTCATGTTACGCTTGAGCTTGGCATTAATGTAGAAATGCTGCACAAACTGCTCATTATCAGCTACTTGTACCAAATTGATCAAAGAACGCATTGCCTTCCGTCTCAGGAAAATGAAATTCTTGATGGAGGGATCTATTTTCAACCTCATCTTGTATTTCTTCAAAAGTCATCTCTTCGCCGGACATGCTTGCTAATCAAAACAAACAAAGAAAAAACAAGAAAAACACAAGCAATTTAAAAAGAAACAGTCAATATAGAAGCCAGCAAGACTACGCTAACCAACCTAGAAGCCCACACTAAAACCAATTAAAACTAATTAAGGAAAAGGGAAAACTAAGTGAACTAAAGAAATAAAATTAAAACCATTAGAATAAAAGGAAAAGTAAATTAATTAGAACAAGGTGTGAGTGCTAAGTTGAAGAGTAATCTTGAGGGTCCATACTGATTTTTCAAGACTAAGAAATAACTAGCCTAGACTAAAAAAACAACTAAACAAAAGTGTAAATAGCGTTAACTAAAGCTAAATACTACTGACAAACTAAAATATTGCATATTTACTATTTCTAATTAAACTACATATTGATTATATCTAAACAAAATGCAAGAGGGGAACTAATTACAACCTAAAATGCTAGATAACATAATAAAAGGAAACTAAGTGAAAATCAAGATTAAATTATTTATCAACTAACTCTAATGCTACACATACTAAAATATGGACTATATTTAAGTAAAATTGAATAATTAAATAAAAGATAAGATTTCAAAGAATAAAATAAAATTAAAGTAAATTAAAATAAAAACTAAAAATAAAATAAAAATAAGTAACTAATTAAACAAAATAAATAATAATAATAATAATAATAATAATAATAATAATAATAATAATAATAATAATAATAATAAAAACTAGCAAAATAACTGAATGGGAAATTGGGCAATTGAAAATTGAAATTGGGAATGGGGTTAAGTGTGGTCACGGTTTGGTGGGGGTGGGTTCGGTTTTGGGGCTGAGACGGAGGGGAGAGGAGAAGGGGAAGGGGGTTACGGTTTGGGGCTGAGCGAGGGGAAAGAGAGAACAGAGGGAAAGGGAGAGGGGTATGGTTCGATTTTTGGAAGAGGTTGGGGTTTATGGGGAAAGAGAAGAAGATGGAGGGGTTATGGTTCTGGAGAGATGGGATTTAGGTGAAGGGATGGGTTACGGTTTGGGGAAGGTTTGGCAGAGAGGAGGAAGGGGGGTTCACGGTTTGGGTTGAGATAAAGGGTGGAGGTACGATTTTGGGCTGGAGGAAGGAGAAAGAATGGATGAGAAGGAATGGTTTTGGAGAGGGTTTGGCAGAAAGGAGAGGGAGGGGTGGTTCGGTTTTGGAGGGTGGTTATGGAGGTTTGGACTTTGGAGTTGAGGAAGAAGAAAGGGAGGAGAGAAGAGGGAAGAGAGGGATTAGGGTTCAGAAAAAGACAAAATTTTTGAATTTTGAAAACAAGATAATAATAATAAAATTTTAAAAATTTCTTTTATTTACTGCAGACTCACCCGCTGGCAGCGGGTGAATAACCACCTGCTAGTAGCGGGTAAGTCAGAGGTTGCTAGATGAAGAAGGGAAAACAGGGGAAAACAGGGGACCCTGACCTGTAGCTCCCGCTGGCAGCGGGTGCTACAGAGACATGCCTAAAATTGGGCATTTTGACCCCTAACTTAATTAAAAAAAATTTTATACCTAAGTAAAGACTCCTAAGAAACATAAAAATTCATCTATTGCTACTCCTAGAACCTAATTTGTTGGCTTCCATTCATCAAAAGCAAACCTCATACATCAAAATTCATGCATTCAACAACCAAGGGAGTGTCTAACCACACAACTAAACGAACACACAAAGCACAAACTAAAAGAAACAAAATACACAAAAGCACAATTAAACCACAAAGAACAATTTCACAATCTACTACCTACTGGAAAATCTCTTCCCCCACACTCATCTCAAGCAATCCATAAGAGCAACAAATTAAATGCAAGATGAGCAAAAGGAAAAAGATGACCTGGCCCCTCATGGGGGCTTGGAGTTTTCCTTGAACAATTTCAGCAAATGACCATTCACCAAGTACACGGCGCCGGTTGAATCTTCCATTATCTCCACCGCTCCATAAGCAAAGACCTTGGTCACTGTGAATGGTTCATCCCAACGTGTTTTCATCATTCCTTGCTTGAACTTGAATCTTGCTTTGAATTTTAAAACTTTATCCCCATCATTAAAGCATTTTCTAAGAATGCCTTTGTCATGAATTTTCTTTGTCTTCTCCTTGTACAACTTGGCATTTTCATATGCTTCAGCCCTCATTTCATCAAGCTCTTGCAATTGGAGTTTTCTTTCTTCTCCCGCAGCTTCCATATCTAAGTTGCATTTTCGCACCGCCCAATATGCATTATGCTCTAATTCAACCGGCAAATGACAAGCTTTACCGAAGACTAGGCGATAAGGGGACATGTCTATTGGAGTTTTGTAGGCTGTACGATATGCCCAGAGAGCTTCTTAAAGTCAGGAACTCCAATTCTTTTTGGAGGGTTGCACAACCCTTTCAAGAATCTTCTTAACTTCCCTGTTAGACACCTCTGCCTGACCATTGGTTTGTGGGTGGTAAGGTGTGGAAACTTTATGTCGGACACCATGCTTAGCTAATAGGCTATTGAAGAGCCTATTGCAAAAGTGGGTGCCCTGATCACTATTGATGGCTCTAGGGATCCCAAACCTACACAAGATATTAGACTTGACAAATTTAGCTACGATTTAAGCATCATCCTTCCTAGTGGGTATGGCCTCTATCCACTTAGAAACATAGTCTACTGCCAATAAAATATAAGTAAACCCGTTTGATGGGGGAAAAGGTCCCATAAAATCTGTGCCCCAAACATAAAAAATTTCACAAAATAGCATAGGCTGTCGTGGCATTTCTTGTTTCCATCCCAAACCCCAAAAGCGTTGACACTTATCACAAGTTTTACAAAAATTGACAGAATCCTTAACTAAAGTTGGCCAATAAAACCCACAGTCTAAGACTTTCCTAGAGGTTTTCTTTCCACCAAAATGCCCCCCACAAGCCAAGGTATGATAGGCAGTTACGATGCTCTCTTGTTCTTCCTCTGGTATGCACATTCGAATGACTTGATCAGCACATAATCTCCAAAGATGAGGTGCATCCCAAGCATAATGTTTGGCATCTCCCTTTAGTTTTTGTACCTGAAAAGTAGACATAGAATGGGGTGTCACTCCACTAATGAGAAAATTCACTATATGAGCATACCAAGACTCATGACGAGCTATGGTACACAACAAAGAATCTGGAAAAGCATCAAAAGTAGAGTTAGAAGAGTCCACTACCGTTGTGTCCTCGAGTAAGCGACTCAAATGGTCAGCTACATGGTTTTCAGCTCCTGGTCTATCCTTAATCTCTATGTCAAATTCTTGCAAGAGAAGGGCCCATCTGAGTAGCCTGGGTTTGGAATGAGGTGTGGAGAAAAGATACTTCATTGCAACATGGTCAGAAAAAACTACAACATTGGAATTAAGCAAGTAAGGTCTTAATTTCTCCAAGGCAAAGATAACGGCAAACAATTCCCTTTCAGTGGTGGTATAATTAATTTGTGATGGGTCTAGTGTCTTGGAGGCATATGCAATCACTCTAGAAACTCTATTCTCCTTATGCCCTAGCATGGCTCCAACAGCAAAATTAGAAGCATAACATGAAATCTCAAAATATAATTGCCAATTAGGAGCAGAAATTATTGGGGGAGAGACAAGTCTAGATTTCAGTTCATCAAAAGCAGACCTACATGCTTCATTAAAATCAAACTCTGCATCTTTTTGAAGTAATTGAGATAATGGATATGCAATTTTGCTAAAATCCTTACTGAACCTCCTATAGAACCCTGCATGACCCAAAAATGATCTAATCTCTTTAACACATGTGGGGTATGGAAGGGAGGAGATTACTTCTATTTTTGCTTTATCCACCTCAATCCCTTTTCCAGAAATTAAATGTCCTAAAACAATTCCTTGATCAACCACAAAATGACACTTTTCATAATTTAGCACAAGACGTTTTTCAGAACATCTAGCAAGAATTTTATCTAAGCTGTCTAAACATGCATCAAATGATTCTCCATAAACTGTAAAATCATCCATAAGTACATCCATGCATTGTTCAAGAAAATCAGAAAAAATAGACATCATACAACGCTGAAATGTACCAGGAGCATTACACAAACCGAAAGGCATTCTCCTATATGCAAATGTACCAAAGGGCCAAGTAAAAGTGGTCTTTTCTTGGTCCTCCGGAGCAATGGGTACCTGAAAATAACCAGAGAAGCCATCAAGGAAACAGCAATAAGACTTACCAGCAAGCCTCTCAAGCATCTGGTCAATAAAGGGTAAAGGGAAATGGTCATTTCTAGTGGCGTCATTTAATTTTCTATAGTCAATACACATGCGCCACAAATTCTGGACTCTAGTGGGAATCAACTCATCCTTCTAATTTTTCACTATTGTGATCCCACTCTTCTTTGGTACAACCTTTACAGGGCTAACTCATTTACTATCAGAAATTGGGTATATAATACCCGCACTCAAAAGCTTAGTGACTTCTTTCTTGACCACATCTAAAATCAAAGGATTCAACCTCCTTTGGGGTTGCCGCTTGGGCTGCGACCCCTCCTCTAGCAGAATTCTATGTGTACAAATTGTAGGACTAATCCCTAGTATATTTGCTAAAGTCCACCCTATTGCTCTTTTATGTTTTCTCAAAAGGTTTAAGAGCTTCCCTTCATTCTCGTCAGATAAGCCATTAGCAATGATCACTGGTAATTGGTTATTTGACTCTAAGAAAACATACTTTAGATTTGAAGGGAGCTCTTTGAGCTCTAGAGTGGGAGGTTGAATTACAAAAGGAACTAACTTTTGAACATCTAAAGTGGCATGAGTACTTCCCTTTAAAATTTCATTTTTACCAATTGCCTCAACTTCCATGCAATCAAACCTTGGTAGTATGTTCCCTTCGGTTGACTCAACTTCAACCACAATTTCCTTTCTTTTATTTTGTTGCCCTTGGAATAGGTGAGAATGTGGAGAAGCAGCAAGGGGGTCTTCACATGGCAGAACGTATTGAACTTTGTTTTGGATCACCTTCCCTATTTCATTGCTTGACTCACCTGAAAACTCAATGAATAACTTCCCCAAGGGGCCATCATAACTGCTCAAAGAAGAAAGAGAATTCAAAGAATAACTAGTCACAGAAAATATATTAGATTGTGGGGTACCACGTGTACAATCAACTGACATGCAAATAAGACATGAGAGATCACCTCCACAAGAGCAAGAAGATGGAAAAGAATATAAAGAACAGAATGAAGCAAGAGTGTCATCATCAGCATGCAAAAGTTCAGTGAATGAAAAATAACCATCAGAAAATGCATCAACAGTAGATTCAGAATTATCATCATCAAACTTATAACCTACATGTTCATCTTCCATGATTACATCTATTGCACTAACCCCAAGTAAAGAATAGTTCTCATATGGATGCTTCATGGCCTCATGCATATTAAAATTAACTTTATGATCTCCCACTTCCATAGAGATCGTTCCTTCTTTCATGCTAATCACAGTGTTAGCAGTCCTCAAGAAGGGGCGACCTAAAATGAGAGTGGAATCCTGAGGCATTCCCGCAACCATATCAAGAACATAGAAATCAGCTAGAATGCGCAAATCTTTCACTCGGACCAAAAGGTCCTCTATAATCCCATCAGGTCGCTTAATGGACCTATCAGCTAATTGTAAGATTACTGTAGTGGGCTGAAGTGTTTTAACACCTAGGGCCTGATAAACAGATTTAGGCATGACATTAATAGCAGCCCCTAAATCAAGTAATGCACCCCCTATAGTAACCTTACCAATAGTACATGGGATTGTGAAAGACCCTGGGTCTTGACACTTGACCGGGATTTGGGGTTTGCAAATAGCAGAAACATTAGAGCTCACTTGAACTCTCTTATTTGGTATAAATCTTCTCTTTTTTGTACAAAGCTCTTTCAAAACTTTTGCATATTTAGGCACTTTTCTTACCAACTCTAGCAAAGGAATATTAACTTCTAACTTGGTAAATAAATTCAGTGCCTCTTCATTAGTTTTAACTTCCTTGACTTTCTTACTTAGCAAATATGAATTAGGGAAGGGAAGATCACTTATACTTACCTCCTTACCTTTTTGGGTGGAGATGGCTTTGTTAATTGCTTCTTCCTTCTCCTTTTGTTCCTCTTTTTCTTTTGGTTCCTCTTGTTGCCCCTTCTTCTTTTCCTCAACTTTTTCCCGCAGCCTAGTTTCTTTAGAGCTCTTAGAAAGCTTGAGTGGTGACAAAGGAGGACTTTCACAGACAATTTCTTCATCATCTTCCTTGTCTTCAAATCTGACCTATCTGCCGCTTCTAAGGCTTATGGCATTCAGTGACTTAGGATTGATCACTGTGTTAGAAGGCGTCGCTCCACTTGATCTAGCTTGTTCATCACTCTTCTTGTTACAAAGCTGAGTGACAAATGAGTTCAGGTTGTCATGCTTTACTTCCATTTGTTCAAACTTGTTCATGATATTGGTGAAGCATGAGTCAACGTGTGAGGCGACGACCTTGATTTTATCATCAGTGATACTCCGCTCTTGGCTAAATTTTGCACCAATATTTGAGAATCCTTTCACTAGAAGCTGTCTAATCTCATCATTGCTTGAAGAGGGTGCACCTTGACTAATGGGAACCATGGCATTGTGGTGTTCTGTTTTGGTGCTTGGCTAGGTGAAGCCGCTTGAAAATTTGAGTATTGACCACCACAAGAATTTCCTCCTCTAGAAGGATAGTTCCCTTGACTTTGCCCACTGCTAAACCCTTGAGTATTCTGATTACCGCTATTCCCATATATGTAGTTAGGGTGATCTCCCCAACCAGGATTGTATGTATTGGAGTAAGGCTCCCTTTGTTGGTATTGCCCAGGCCGTGCTTGATACATTGTGTTTACATCTTCATATTGACCAGGGCAATATGTTGATATGTGCATAGGGGAATCGCAGAATGTACAACTAGCGCCTACCTTAGCTAGCTGTTGAGTGGGTGACTGTGGAGATTGGATGCTCAGTCCATCCACCCTCTTGGTTAGTGCAGACAGTTCATGTACCACTTTCACCAACAATGCATCTCGATCTGCTGGAGATATCTCTTTTACTGCTCGAGTATCCATCGTGGTAATGTTCTGCCTACTCAAGGCGAGCTTCTTAATCAACTCCATTGCTTCATCAGGGGGCATGTCTTCTATGGACCCATTAGTAGCTGCATTGAGCATTTTTGCATCTTCATCAGTTAACCCATAAACAAAAGCTTGGACCAGGTGCTCTAGTGGCATTTGATGGTTTGGACATTTTGCTACTATATCCTGAACACGTGTCCAATAACCATAGAATGTTTCACCCTCTTCTTGCCTTGAAGATGCAATTTCTTTTCTTGCTGCGGCGACTTTCTTTGAAGGATAATATTTTTCAATAAAGTGCTTCTTCAAATTATCCCATGTTTGGTAAGCATTTGGGGTGTACCATGGCAAACTCATATACCAAACCTTTGCCCTCCCTTCCATAGTGAGATGGAAAACCTTCCACATGACTTCTTCAAGTTTAGCCCCCACGGGCTTCATCGTCATGCAATGCATGTGGAGAGAGCTTAGATGTGTATACGGGTTCTCACTTGGAAGACCATGAAATTTTGGAAGTGAGTGCACAAGAGAACCTTTAATTTCAAAATCAGTAGTAAAAGTAGGAGTAACACCAACCAAAGATTCAAAATTATAATCAAATTGATTCAATTGTTTAATTGACTTTTTAGGTTGAACTACCCCATTATTACCTTCTTCATTCCTTTCCCTATTTTCCATTCAATTGTCCCCGTTATCTTCTTCGGCCTTTTCTTCTATTTCTAGTTCCCTTTCTCCTTCTTGGTTAGCCTTAATTACTTTCTTTTTGAGTTTTCTTATTTTCCTAAGAGTTCTTTCAATTTCTAAATCCAATGGAATTAGGGTCTCCTCTAGAACTTCTTGGCATGCACTAAACAAACCAACAAAAGAAAGAAAAAACACAAAAAAAATAGTAAAACTAACAAAACAGACCAGAAAACGAGAAACAAAGCAACACAGAATGAAAAATATTGCAGTTCACTGATTCACCCGTTGCCAGCAGGTAGGTTCAGTCGCTGCCAGTGGGTAAGTCACTAGCAGTAGCTCTGCACTATTACAGCAGAAAAACAGGGCATATTCAAAAAACCAGCAAAAATCCAACTGAAAATGCTTCAAAATGACTATTCAAGCCTAAAATTAAATTCTAAAACAACCATAAACTACCTAGAAACAATAAACACAAACAAAAACACAATTAAATGCAATTAAACTAAGCAATTCCTTGCGAAAAGAAAATATGACAGTTATGAAAAATTTAACAAAAAACCAGCAAAAACACTTACTAAAAATCACAATAAGCCTAGAAACAAATACTAGAATGAAAAGACATAACTTAAAACACAGAACACAATCTAACTATTTGATTCCCAAAAAAAATCACGCGAAAACAACCCAATTCGTGAAAATCTAGCACAATTGCACAAAGAACCAAAAAGGCTCCCCAGCAACGACGCCAAATTGATGAACGCGGCCTTGTCGCGAGGCCGCCACCAATCAAATTTGTAACATCCGCCTCTCCGAGATGATGAATTGAGTGTTTGTTAGATTAATTAAGTTATTGTATGTGTTTGATACATTTAAAAGAATGTAGAATTGCATTAGTGCTAGAGTGACTAAGCCTAGAGGGACTTAGGTGAAAGGAAAGATGGTTTTAATTGAAACGGGACTCAAATGTAAGAAAAAGTGATATGGGGATAATAAATTATAATTTTAGTCAAGGGTCACAGTAAGTAACAGAATTTTGAACACTTCCCGCCAATGTGTCAAGGATGAAAACAGAGTTTCATCTAAGATCATGATGATCACTAAGTGACCCTTGGGACTTAATTGCCAACTTTTCTTGGATGCACCACACCCACAAAAGAAAGGGGCAAGGGTCCAGCACACACATGTACTTCATTCTCACAAACAAGAGAGAGAGAGGGCTAGAGAGAAGGTGGAGAAAACATAGAGCACTTGGGATTGAAGAGCTCGATTCCAGCTAGGATAATCCGTAGGAAAGCATCTACACATCACAAGAAACGTAATTAAGCTCGGAAACAAGGTAATCGTAGCTTCCTTCCTCTTATCTTCAAAATTCAAGGTTTTAGCTCAAATGGAGAAATTCTTGAATATGATGTTTTAAGCTGAAAGAGAGGATTAAAACTTGCATTTCTAAGTTTTAGAACTTGAATGGATGCTTAGATGATGTTGCATGTATACTGGGATGCTAGAAAATGGAAAATTGGTCATCGGTATGGGTATGGGTTTTGTGTATCTTCATATTGAAATTTAAAGCATGATAAGGCATGTCTTGAGCTGAAATTTTGATGGGTTTTGTTGTCAAAATGATGGGGATTAAGTTCCATTAAGTAAACTCTTTTGATTTTCAAGTGTGGGGCTTTAATCTGGTCAAAAAGAAGTTTTTAAAACCATTTTAGCCCTGCATCAGCCGGCTTATAGCTAGAACAACCGGCTGATGTGTTCATAATTTACCCAGAAAATTTTCCAGATTATGAACAGCCGGCTGATAGGTTTAAATTTTCCATAAATGTTCATGTTTTTGCTCAGAAATGTTCATATTTTGCCCATGAAATTTCCAGAATTAGAAAAGCCGGCTCTCGTGCTTTTAAGGTGGCTGAGTTAGCTCTCCAGAGAGCTATCAGCCGGCTGATAGGTCTCTGGAAAATATTATTTGTCAAAATTAAGGGCCCATCACCCGGCTGATGGCCCCCAATTAGCCAGCTGATAGGCCTCTGTTTTGCATAGTGAACTTAATCACTTTAAACGATGTATTAAGCACTTAATATCATTCTCAAACATGATGCTCAAAGATTTTAAAGTAATTTGAAATATGAATCAACGAGAAATAACATAGAAAGAAAGAAAAGAGAGCTAGTATTCAATGTACATGTATCGGTAAAGAATGGGTCCATAATCGATTGACCAATTGTCGGTATGGGACGGCTATTGGGATTTCCACAGTCTTGTCATTATTTGGGATGGTAAAATATCCAATCGATCAAGAATGTAATTTTACAAAAACACCGTGTTGGTTGCCGAATTTTAAGCTAGTATGCCCTATGTGGCCATTTAAGAGCGACTTGCTTAAAATTAGGCGAACCATGATTGGGACTCATTTCTTTTCAATATATGTACATGTGAATAGCATATCACGGAGATGAATTGTTGACTCTTAAGGAAAGATACCATGCATATAAATTGTTGATCCACAGGGAAAGACACAATGCTTGCAATAGGTTGATTCTTAAGGGAAGACGCAATGAATCCTATGAATGTAAGTGTTCAAGGAATTGAACAGTTGATCCTCCGGGACAACATGATGAATCCTAGGTATAAGTGAATGTTATGAGAGGCAAATTGTTGATCCTTCGGGAAAGAAGCAAATGGTCCTCTAATGATGATGTTATGAGGGACGAATTGTTGATCCTTCGGGAAAGACGCAAAGGGTCCTACAATGATGATGAATGTATGGAGGTGTGCGAGTGCTCGCGTTGCGGCACTCCCGATGCTCATATGTGTGATGAAATTAGGGCTAGACGCCCGCATGTTTATTATGTGTTATTTCAGTACCCTTGAGATTATGAATGATGATGGTATGATGAAATGTTTTATGTATATTCATATTTCTCTAGTTTGATGTTTTGCAAAGATGAGGATGATATTATTCCATGCCATACCAAGAATCAAAGGTTGCATTCACAAGAATACATGCCATGCTTATTTATGTTTTAAAGAAATCAATGATGTTGCATCCATGTTTTAAATGTTATGAAATGTATGAGGAAATGCAGGGATTTTCTGTATGATGATACAGTGGTACACATTGGCGGTTTTCAAAATAGGTTGCTATGATTACTGAGATTATAAATCTCACGATTACGTTGATGTGTATCAGATGCCTAGGTACTTAGTCACATTGGAGGCCAAGCTGGAATGGAGGCATGATCCAGTACTGGGCTGGATCGTAGTGATTAGTGATGTGATTCTACATGTAGTTACTTACCTGACGGCTTCTCAAGGAGCATGATCATGTAGTACATGTTTGCTTTTGTTTTTTGGAATCCCCATTCCCTTAACTTTGTCCTTTAGTATCTTTTTGGAAAGGTTACAAAGTCCTAGTAGTTAATATGTATAGGAAGGGATCGAGGACATATTTTGGGTATGTATATGAATGGTATGTAAGTAAAGACTAGAGTCTTTATCCAATAGTAGGTTAAGGGCTAAGATCTTAAGATGGTCTTCTCCCTTCATGGGACTCTAGCTTTAATGATGGATGGTATGTATATCATGTAGGTTTGTGTTTGTTTTTAATTTTTTGCTTCCGCTGAGAGAGACGAGTGAGATACCCGAGAGTAGCAACCCAAACCAACTCAACTTAATTAATCAATTTGGTAAAATTTTAAATGGACTTGGGTAAGAAAGGCTAGTAACACACTAATTCATATCAACTATACACTAAAATGGGTGTAGGGAATTGGGGTGTTACAAAATCAATACTAGAAAGTGCAGCTAGTGGCACAACCTAGGTCGATTTTCTCTCGCAGAGCCTATGGATTTTAAGGACAAATATGCACAATTAACACAAAATGGGATGTCTTTGAGGCAATTTAACAATCACTTAGTGTGGAAAGGAACTAAATGGAATTAAATGCAAATAAATGAAACTAGAACTAACACTTTTTGGGATTTTCAATATTTAAAAAGCTAAAGTAAATTGAGGTGAATGAAATGAGATGAGTATGCTTTGTTGGAGAATGCTTTGGGCTATATTTGCTATCAAAAAGTGTGGAGTTAATCAATGAAAAGCCATTTCCTAAGGTAGTTTAGTGACCACTAAACCTAGGTAAATTAATTAGAGGATGCAATTAACCAACCGAACAATTAACAAGCCTAACCAAAAACCATCAACGAAGCAAATGGGGAATTTAATATAGATTAGAATTCAACTCAACAATTACCATTGTCATTAGAGTGACTTCCACAATGAATTAAAAATTCCAATTAGATTCAACCAAATCCAATGTATTCAAAACCCACAATGGGAGAATCAAAACACAAATCACAAGTCTATATCAATCCCTAATATCCAACTACAACCAAGTAAAGTTCCACAACCATGGAACCACAATCAATACATCAATATCAACAAGATAAAACTGAATCTACAAAGAGAAGTAGAAGGAAAACAAGAAAAACTCCCTATTGGATGCCATAGCTCAAGCCCTAATCATCCTCCTCCAAAGCACAAAAGATTTAGCCACTCATGGATGGGAAAAATGCTTCACCAAGCTCCTCCAACCCTTGCTTAGCCATGGATGATGATGGAAGTTGCTGGATATTGGTGTGAATGGGTGTGGAGAGTGGAAGAGATGAAGAGAAAATGGTGAGTGTGGCTAGAAATGTAGAGAGACTTGAGAGGATGAGAAGCTTGAATGATGAATGTGTTAGAATGTCAATGGGTTTTTCTCCAAATTAGGTTAAAGGCTCCAAAGCATCAGAATATTCCCTCTAATACGACCTAGGATGCTCCCCTTGTGGTAAAATGCTGAGAAAGTGGGCCCACAATCCGTTTCAGCTCTTAAAATTGCGAGAAAATGGTGTAGATCTGGAGTACCCGCTGGCAGTGAGTGGATTACTTAAAACACGCATTTTGCCTCTGATACTGAAGTCCACCCGCTGGCAGCTTGCAAGGCTACCCGCTGGCAGCTTGCAGAACAGTGCCATGGTCCCAAATTTGCCTCTAGACTCCAATTCTTGCAATGGCTTGATTCCCAGCTTCTTTCTCGACCTGTAGCACTTGAATCCTTGCTATTCCTCAAGCTGGTTGACCTACAAATCAACCAAAACAATTGTGAGGCTCTCAAGTTAATAAAACTAGAGAATTATCACAATTTATTCAATAAAAACATGGAATTAGCAAGATTGTGATTTAAGTCCTTAAGTATCCTTGAATAACATTAAAACATACATAATGACCCTTTAAATGTCAAGTTCTCGAAATATCTTTTGACATTTGACACTCATCGGCGAAAACTGATGAATATCAAGTTTTCGAAACACTCATCGGCAAAAACTGATGAATATCAAGTTTTTGAAACACTCATCGGCGAAAACTGATGAATATCAAGTTTTCAAAATAATCATCAGCAAAAATTGATTAACAAGAAAATCAAGTTTTCGAAACACTCATTAGCAAAAACTGATGAATATCAAGTTTTTGAAACACTCACTGGCGAAAACTGATGAATATCAAGTTTTTGAAACACTCATCGGCGAAAATTGATTAACCAGATAATCATGTTTTTAAAGTACTCATTAGCGGAAACTGATGAATATGAAGTTTTCGAAACACTAATCGGCCAAAACTGATGAATATCATGTTTTTAAAACACTCATCGGCGAAAACTGATGAATATCATGTTTTCGGAATACTCATTGGCGAAAATTGATAAACAAGAAAATCAAGTATTTGAAACACTCATCGGTGAAATCCGATTAACTAGAAAACTTAGTTTTTGAAACACTCAATTGCGAAAACTGATGAGTATCAAGTTTTCAAAACACTCACCGGCAAAAATTGATGAATATCAAGTTTTCGAAACAATCATTGGCGAAAACAGTTTAACAAGAAAATCATGTTTTCGAAAAACCCATTGGCAAAAACTATTGAATATCAAATTTTCAAATCACTGACGGGCGAAAACTGATGAATATCAAGTTTTCGGAACACTCATCGGCGAAAATTGAATAACAAGAAATCATGTTTTCGAAACACTCATTGGCGAAAACTGATGAGTATCGAGTTTTCGAAACACTCACCAGCGAAAACTGATGAATTTCAAGGTTTCGAAACACTCATCGGCAAAAACTGATTAATATCAAGTTTTGGAAACACTCATCGGCGAAAATTGTTGAATATCAAGTTTCCGAAGCACTAATTGGCGAAAACTGATGAATATCAAGTTTTCGAAACATTCATCAACGAAAACTGATGAATATGAAGTTTTCGAAACACTTACCGAGGAAAACTAGTGTGTTTCAAGTTTTCGAAACAATCATTGGAAAAAACTGTTTAACAAGAAAATCAAGTTTTCGAAACACCCATTGGCGAAAACTATTGAATATCAAGTTTTCGAAACACTGACCGGCGAAAATTGATGAATATCCAGTTTTCGAAACACTCATCGGCGTAAACTATTGAATATCAAGTTTTTGAAAAACTCATCTGCGAAGACTGATCAATATCAAGTTTTCGAAACACTCACCGGCGAAAACTGATTAACAAGAAAATCAAGTTTTTGAAACACTCAATGGTGAAAATTGATGAATATCAAGTTTCTGAAACACTAATTGGCGAAAATTGATGAATATTATCTTTTCGAAACAATCATCGGCGAAAATTGATTTACAAGAAAATCAAGTTTTCGAAATACTCATTGGCGAAAACTAAAGAATATCAAGTTTTTGAAACACTAATCGGCGAAAACTGATGAATATCAAGTTTTTGAAACACTCATCGGTGAAAATTGATTAACAAGAAAATCAAGTTTTCGAAACACTCATTGGCGGAAACTGATGAATATCAAGTTTTCGAAACGCTAATCGGCGAAAACTGATTAATATCATGTTTTCGAAACACTCATCGGCGAAAACTTATTAACAAGAAAATCAAGTTTTTGAAACACTCATTGGCGAAAACTGAAGAATATCAAGATTTTGAAATACTAATTGGCAAAAACTGGTGAATATCAAGTTTTTGAAACACTCATCGACGAAAACTGTTGAATATCAAGATTTTGAAATACTAATTGGCAAAAACTGGTGAATATCAAGTTTCTGAAACACTCATCGGTGAAAACTGATTAACAAGTAAATCAACTTTTTGAAACACTCATTGGGGAAAACTATTTAACAAGAAAATCAAGTTTTTGAAACATTCATCGGCGAAAACTAATTAACAAGAAAATCAAGTTTTTAAAATACTCATTGGCGAAAACTGATGAATATCAAGTTTTTGAAACACTCGCCGGCAAAAACTGATGAATATCAAGTTTTCGAAACAATCATTGGCGTAAACTGTTTAACAAGAAAATGAAGTTTTCGAAACACTCATTGGCGAAAACTATTGAATGTCAAGTTTTCAAATCACTGACGGGCGAAAACTAATGAATATCAAGTTTTTGAAACACTCATCGACAGAAACTGATTAAGAAGAAAATCAAGTTTTCGAAACACTCATTGGCGAGAACTGATGAATATAAAGTTTTCGGAACAATCAACGGCAAAAACTAATGTATATCAAGTTTCCGAAATACTCACTGATAAAAACTGATCAATATCAAGTTTTCGAAACACTCATCGGCGAAAACTGATGAATATCAAGTTTTTGAAACATTCATCGGCGAAAACTGATGAATATCAAGTTTTCGAAACACTCATAGGCGAAAACTGAATAATATCAAGTTTCCGAAACACTAATCGGCGAAAACTGTTGAATATCAAGTTTCTGAAACACTAATTGGCGAAAACTGATGAATATCAAGTTTTCGAAACAATCATTGGCGAAAACCGTTTAACAAGAAAATCAAGTTCTCGAAACACCCATTGGCGAAAACTATTGAATATCAAGTTTTCGAAACACTGACCGGCGAAAATTAATGAATATCAAGTTTTCGAAACACTCACCGGCGAAAACTATTGAATATAAAGTTTTCGAAACACTCATCGGCGAAAACTGATCAATATCAAGTTTTCGAAACACTATTTGGCGAAAACTGATTAACAACAAAATCAAGTTTTCGAAACACTCATTGGCGAAAACTAATGAAAATCATGATTACGAAACACTAATCGGAGAAAACTAATGAATATCAAGTTCTCGAAACACTCATCAGCGAAAATTGATGAATATCAAGATTTCGAAACACTAATCGGCGAAAACTGATGAATATCAAGTTTTCGAAACACTCATCGGCGAAAACTGATTAACAAGATAATCAAGTTTTCAAAACACTCATTGGCGAAAACTGATGAATATCAAGTTTCCGAAACACTCACTGGCAAAAACTGGTCAATATCAAGTTTTTGAAACACTCATCGGCGAAAACTGATTAACAAGAAAATCAAGTTTTCGAAACACTCATTGATGAAAACTAATGAATATCTAGTTTTTGAAACACTCACCTGGGAAAATTGATGAATATCAAGATTTCGAAACATTCATTGGCCAAAACTGATTAACAAGAAAATCAAGTTTCCGAAACACTCTTTAGCGTAAAGTGATGAATATCAAGTTTCCAAAACACTCATCGGCGAAAACTGATGAATATCAAGTTTTTGAAACCGTTATCGGCGATAATTGATTAACAAGAAAATCAAGTTTTTGAAACACTCATTGGCGAAAACTGATGAATATCAAATTTCTGAAACACTCCCCGGTGAAAACTAATGAATATCAAGTTTTCGAAACACTAATCGGCAAAAACTGATTAAAAAGAAAATAAGGTTTTCGAAACACTCATTGGCAAAAACTGATGAATATCAAGATTCGGAAGCACTCATCGGCGAAAACTGATGAATATCATGTTTTTGAAACACTTATCGGCAAAAACTGATTATTAAGAAAATCAAGTTTTCGAAACACTCGTTGGCGAAAACTAATAAATATCATGTTTTTGAAACACTCACCGGCGAAAACTTATGAATATTAAGTTTTCGAAACACTCGTCGGCGAAAACTGATGAATATCAAGTTTTCAAAACACTAATCGCCGGAAACTGATTAATTAGAAAATCAATTTTTCGAACCACTCATTGGCGAAAACTGATGAATATCAAGTTTTCGAAACACTCATCGACGAAAACTGATCAATATCAAGTTTTTGAAACACTCAGTCGCAAAAAACGATTAACAACAAAATCAAGTTTTCGAAACACTCATTCGCGAAAACGGATGAATATCAAGTTTTCGAAACACTAATCGGCGAAAACTGATGAATATCAAGTTTTCGAAACAATCTTTGGCGAAACCTGATGAATATCAAGTAAATCAAATTTTCGAAACACCCATTGGTAAAAACTATTGAATATCAAATTTTTGAAACACTGACTGGCGAAAACTGATGAATATCAAGTTTTCGGAACACTCATCGCGAAAACTGATTAACAAAAAAATCAAGTTTTCGATACACTCATTGGCGAAAAATGATGAATATCAAGTTTTCGAAACACTCACCGGCGAAAACTAATGAATATCAAGTTTTCAAAACACTCATCGACGAAAACTGATTAATATCAAGTTTTCGAAACACTCATTGGCGAAAACTTATTAACAACAAAATCAATTTTTCGAAACTCTCATTGGCGAAAACTGATGAATATTAAATTTCCGAAGCACTAATCGGCGAAAATTGATAAATATCAAGTTTTCGAAACACTCATCGGCAATAACTAATTAACAAGAAAATCAAGTTTTCAAAACACTCATGAAAATCAAGTTTTCGAAACACTAATTAGCAAAAACTGATTAACAACAAAATCAAGTTTTCGAAACACTCATTGGTGAAAACTGATGAATATCAAGTTTTCGAAACACTAATCGGCGAAAACTGTTTAACATGAAAATCAAGTTTTCGAAACACCCATTGGCGAAAATTATTGAATATCAAGTTTTCGAAACACTCATCGACAAAAATTGATGAGTTTCAAGTTTTCGAAACACTCATTGGCGAAAATAGATTAACAAGAAAATAAAGTTTTCGAAACACTCATAGGCGAAAATTGATGAATATGAAGTTTTTAAAACACTCATTGGCGAAAACTGATGAATATCAAGTTTTCGAAACACTCACCGGCGAAAACTGATGAATATCAAGTTTTTGAAACACTCATCGGCGAAAACTGATTAAGAAGAAAATCAAGTTTTTGAAACACTCATTGGTAAAAATTGATGAATATCAAGTTTTCGAATCACTCATCGGCGAAAATTGATGAATATCAAGTTTTCGAAACACTCATCGGCAACTACTGAAAAACAAGATAATCAAGTTTTCGAAACAGTCATCGGCGAAAACTTATGAATATCAAGTTTTCGAAACACTCATCGTCAAAAACTGATGAATATCAAGTTTTCGAAATACTCATCGTCGAAAACTGATTAACAAGAAATTCAAGTTTTCGAAACGCTCAATGGCTAAAACTAGACAATATCAAGTTTTCGAAACACTAACCAGCGAAAACTGATGAATATTAAGTTTTCGAAACATTCATCGGAGAAAACCGAATAACAAGAAAATCTAGTTTTCGAAACATTCATTGGCGAAAACTGATGAATATGAAGTTTTCGAAACACTCACCGGAGAAAACTGATCAATATCAAGTTTCCGAAACACTCATGGGCGAAAACTGATGAATATCAAGTTTTCGAAACACTCATCGGCAAAAACTAATAAACAATAAAATCAAGTTTGCGAACCAGTTATTGGCGAATACTTATGACTATCAAGTTTTCGAAACACTCACTGGCGAAAGTTGATGAATATCAAGTTTTCGAAACACTCGTCGGCAAAAAGTGATTGACAAGAAAATCAAGTTTTCGAAACACTCATTGGCGAAAACTGATGAATATCAAGTTTCTGAAACACTAATCGGCAAAAACTTATGAATATCAAGTTTTTGAAACACTTATCGGCGAAAACTGATTAACAAGAAAATCAAGTTTTCGAAACAGTCATTGGCGAAAACATTTGACTATCAAGTTTTGCAAACACTCACCGGCGAAAATTGATGAATATCAAGTTTTCGAAACACTTAACGTCGAACACTGATGAATATCAAGTTTTGGAAGCACTCATCGGCGAAAACTGATTAACAACAATGTCAAGTTTTTGAATCACTTATTTGCCAAAACTGATGAATATCAAGTTTCCAAAACACTAATCGGAGAAAACTAATGAATATCAAGTCTTCGAAACACTCATCGGTGAAATCTGATTAACAAGAAAATCAAGTTTTCGAAACACTCATTGGTGAAAACTGATGAATATTAAGTTTCCGAAACACTAATCGGCGAAAACTGATGAATATGAAGTTTTCGAAACACTCATCGGCGAAAACTGATTTACAAGAAAATCAAGTTTCCATAACACTCAATTGCAAAAACTAATGAATATCAAGTTTCCGAAACACTCATTGGCAGAAACTAATTAACAAGAAAATGATGTTTTTGGAACACTCATTGGCGAAAACTGGTGAATATCATGTTTTCGAAACACACATCGGTAAAAATTGATGAATACCTAGTCTTCGAAACACTCATCAGCGACAACTGATTAACAAGAAAATCATCTTTTCGAAACACTGAATGGGAAAAATTGATGAATATCAAGTTTCTGAAACACTAATCGGCGAAAAGCTTATGCATATCAAGTTTTCGAAACACTCATCGGCGAAAACTGATTAAGAAGAAAATCATGTTTTCCAAACACTCATTGACGAAAACTGATGAATATCAGGTTTTCGAAACACTCACCGGCGAAAACTGATGAATATCAAGTTTTCGAAACACTCATTGGCGAAAACTAATTCACAAGAAAATCAAGTTTTCGAAACACTCACCGGCGAAAACTGATGAATATCAAGTTTCCGAAACACTAATCGGCGAAAACTAATGAATATGAAGTTTTCAAAACACTCACCGGCGAAAACTGATGAATATCAAGTTTTCGAAACACTCATTGGCCAAAATTGATGAATATCAAGATTTCGAAACACTGATCGGCAAAAACTGATGAATATCAAGTTTTTGAAATACTCATCGGCGAAAACTGATTAACAAGAAAATCAAGTTTTCGAAACAGTCATTGGCAAAAACTGATGAATATCATGTTTCCGAAACACTAATTGGCGAAAACTGATGAATATCAAGTTTTCGGAACACTCATCGGCGAAAACCAATTAACAAGAAAATCAAGTTTTTTGAAACAGTCATTGGCGAAAACTTATCACTATCAAGTTTTCGAAACACTCGTCGGCGAAAACTGATGAATATCAAGTTTTTAAAACACTCGTTGGCGAAAACTGAAGAATATCAAGTTTTCGAAACACTCACAGACGAAAATTGATGCATATCAAGTTTTCGACACACTCATCGGAAAAAAATGATTAACAAGAAAATCAAGTTTTCGAAACACTCATTGATAAAAACTGATGAATATCTTGTTTTCGAAACACTGACTAGCAAAAACTGATGAATATCAAGTTTTCGAAACACCCATCGGCGAAAATTGATTAACAAGAAAATCAAGTTTTCGAAACACTCATTGGTGAAAACTAATGAATATCAAGTTTTCGAAACACTCATAGGCAAAAACTAATTAACAAGAAAATTAAGTTTTCGAAACACTCATTGGCGAAAACTGATGAATATCAAGTTTTCGAAATGCTCAACGGCGAAAACTATTGAATATCAAGTTTTCGAAACACTCATCGGCGAAAACTGATCAATATCAAATATTCGAAACACTTATTCGCGAAAACTGATTAACAACAAAATCAAGTTTTCAAAACACTCATTGGTGAAAACTGATGAATATCAAGTTTTCGAAACACTCACCGGCGAACACTTATTAACAAGAAAATTAAGTTTTGGATACACTCATTGGCGAATACTGAAGAATATCAAGTTTTCGAAACACTCATCGGCGAAAACTGATGAATATCAAGTTTTCGAAACACTCATCGGCGAAAACTGATTAAAAAGAAAATCAAGTTTTCGAAACACTCACCGGCGAAAACTGATGAATATCAAGTTTTCGAAACACTCATCGGTGAAAACTGATTAACAAAAAAATCAAGTTTTCGAAACACTCATTGCTGAAACTGATGAGTATCTAGTTTTCGAAACACTCACCGACGAAAACAATTGAATATCAAGTGTTCGAAACACTCATTGGCGAAAACTGATTAACAAGAAAATCAAGTTTTCGAAACTCCCATTGGCGAAAACTCATGAATATCAAGTTTTTGAAACACTCACCGGCGAAAACTGATGAATATCATGTTTTCGAAACACTCATCAGCGTAATTGATTAACAAGAAAATCAAGTTTTCAAAGCAATCATTGGCAAAAACTTATGAATATCAAGTTTTCGAAACACTCACCGGTGAAAACTAATCAATATCAAGTTTTCGAAACACTAATCGGCGAAAACTAATCAATATCAAGTTTTCGAAACACTTATTGGCGAAAATGATTAACAACAACATCAAGCTTTCGAAACACTCATTTGCAAAAACTGATGGATATCAAGTTTCCGATACACTAGTCGGTGAAAACTGATGTATATCAAGTATTAAAAACACTCATCGACGAAAACTGATTAAGAAGACAATCATGTTTTTGAAACACTAATTGGCGAAAACTGATGAATATCATGGTTCCGAAACACTCACCGACGAAACCTGATGAATATCATGTTTTCGAAACACACATCGGTAAAAACTGATTCACAAGAAAATCATGTTTTTGAAACACTCATTGGCGAAAACTGATGAATATCAAGTTTCCGAAACACTAATCAGCGAAAACTAATGAATATCAGGTTTTTGAAACACTCACCGGCAAAAACTGATTAACAGGAAAATCAAGTTTTCGAAACACTCATCGGCAAAAACTGATGAATATCAAGTTTTCGAAACACTCACCGGCGAAAACTAATGAATATCAAGTTTTCGAAACACTCATTGGCAAAAACTGATCAATATCAAGTTTTCGATACACTCATTGGCGAAAACTGATTAACAACAAAATCAAGTTTTCGAAACACTCATTTGCAAAACTCGATGAATATCAAGTGTCCGAAACACTAATTCGCCAAAACTGATGAATATCAAGTATTAAAAACACTCATCGGCGAAAACTGATTAACAAGAAAATCAAGTTTTCGTAACACTCATTGGCGAAAACTGATGAATATCAAGTTTCTGAAATACTCACCGACAAACATTGATGAATATCAAGTTTTCGAAACACTCATCGGCGAAAACTGATTAACAAGAAAATCAAGTTTTCGAAACAATCATTTGCGAAAATTGACGAATATCAAGATTCCAAAACACTAATCGGCGAAAACTGATGAATATCAAGTTTTTGAAACACTCATCAGCGAAAACTGATTTACAAGAAAATCAAGTTTTCGAAACACTCATTGGCGAAAATTTATGAATATCAAGTTTTCGAAAGACTAATCGACAAAAACATATGAATATCAAGTTTTCGAAATACTCATCGGCAAAAACTGATTAACAAGAAAATCAAGTTTTCGAAACGCTCATTGGCGAAAACTTAAGACTATGAAGTTTTCGAAACAGTCACCGGCGTAAATTGATGAATATCAAGTTTTCGAAGCACTCATTCGCGAAAACTGATGAATATCAAGTTTTTGAAACAGTCACCAGCGAAAACTGGAAAATATCAAGTTTTCGAAATACTCACCGGCGAAAACTGATGAATATCAAGTTTTCGAAACACTCATCGGCGAAAACTAATTAACAAGCAAATGAAGTTCTCGAAACAATCATTGGGGGAAACTAATGAATATCAAGTTTTCGAAACACTCACGGGCGAAAACTAATGAATATCAAGTTTTCGAAACACTCATCAGCGAAAACTAATCAATATCAAGTTTTTGAAACACTCATTAGCGAAAACTGACTAACAACAAAATCAAGTTTTCGATACACTCATTGGCGAAAACGGATGACTATCAAGTTTCCGAAACACTAATCGGCGAAAACTGATGAATATCAAGTTTTTGAAACACTCATCGGCGAAAACTGATTAACAAGAAAATCAAGTTTTCGAAACACTAATTGGCGAAAAACTAATGAATATCAAGTTTTTGAACCACTCACAGGCGGAAACTCATAAATATCAAGTTTCCGAAATACTCATCGGCGAAAACTGATTAACAAGAAAATCAAGTTTTCGAAACGCTCATTGGCGAAAACTTATGACTATGAAGTTTTCGAAACAGTCACCGGCGTAAATTGATGAATATCAAGTTTTTGAAGCAGTCATTGGCGAAAACTTATGAATATCAAGTTTTCGAAACACTCACCGGCGAAAACTGATGAATATCAAGTTTCTGAAACACTCATTGGCGAAAACTAATGAATATCAAGTTTTTGAAACACTCATCGGCAAAAACTGATTAACAAGAAAATCAAGTTTTCAAAACACTCAATTGCGAAAACTGATGAATATCAAGTTTTCGAAACACTAATCGACGAAAATTGAGGAATATCATGTTTTTAAAACACTCATCGACGAAAACTGATTAACAAGAAAATCAAGTTTTCGAAACACTCATTGGCGAAAACTAATGAATATCAATTTTCCGAAACACTAATCGGCAAAAACTAATGAATATAAATTTTTCGAAATACTCATCGGCGAAAACTGATTAACAAGAAAATCAAGTTTTCGAAACGCTCATTGGCGAAAACTTAAGACTATGAAGTTTTCGAAACAGTCACCGGCGTAAATTGATGAATATCAAGTTTTCGAAGCAGTCATTGGCGAAAACTTATGACTATGAAGTTTTCGAAACACTCACCGGCGAAAACTGATCAATATTAAGTTTTCGAAATACTCACCGGCGAAAACTGATGAATATCAAGTTTTCGAAACACTCATCGGCAAAAACTGATTAACAAGAAAATCAAGTTTTCGAAATAATCATTGGGGAAAACAGAAGAATATCAAGTTTTCGAAACACTCACGGGCGAAAACTATTGAATATCAAGTTTTCGAAACACTCATCGGCGAAAACTAATCAATATCAAGTTTTTGAAACACTCATTGGCGAAAACTGATTAACAAGAAAATCAAGTTTTCAAAACACTCATTGGCAAAAACGGATGACTATCAAGTTTCCGAAACAGTAATCGGCGAAAACTGAAGAATATCAAGTTTTTGGAACACTCATCGGCGAAAACTGATTAACAAGAAAATCAAGTTTTCGAAACACTAATTGGCGAAAAACTAATGAATATCAAGTTTTTGAACCACTCACAGGCGGAAACTCATAAATATCAAGTTTCCGAAATACTCATCGGCGAAAACTGATTAACAAGAAAATCAAGTTTTCGAAACGCTCATTGGCGAAAACTTATGACTATGAAGTTTTCGAAACAGTCACCGGCGTAAATTGATGAATATCAAGTTTTTGAAGCAGTCATTGGCGAAAACTTATGACTATGAAGTTTTCGAAACAGTCACCGGCGAAAACTGATGAATATCAAGTTTTCAAAACCCTCATTAGCGAAAACTGATGAATATCAAGTTCTTGAAACACTCATCAGCGAAATCAGATTAACAAGAAAATCATGTTTTCGAAACACTCATTGGCGAAAACTAATGAATATCTAGTTTCCGAAACATTAATCGACGAAAATTAATGAATATCATGTTTTCAAAACACTCATCGATGAAAACTGATTAAGAAGAAAATCAAGTTTTCGAAATATTCATGGGCAAAAACTGATGAATAGCAAGTTTTCGAAACACTAATCGGCGAAAACTAATGAATATAAATTTTTCGAAATACTCATCGGCGAAAACTGATTAACAAGAAAATCAAGTTTTCGAAACGCTCATTGGCGAAAACTTAAGACTATGAAGTTTTCGAAACAGTCACCGGCGTAAATTGATGAATATCAAGTTTTCGAAGCAGTCATTGGCGAAAACTTATGACTATGAAGTTTTCGAAACAGTCACCGGCGAAAACTGATCAATATTAAGTTTTCGAAATACTCACCGGCGAAAACTGATGAATATCAAGTTTTCGAAACACTCATCGGCGAAAACTGATTAACAAGAAAATCAAGTTTTCGAAACAATCATTGGGGAAAACTGAAGAAAATCAAGTTTTCGAAACACTCACTGGCGAAAACTATTGAATATCAAGTTTTTGAAACACTCATCGACGAAAACTAATCAATATCAAGTTTTCGAAACACTCATCGGCAAAAACTGATTAACAAGAAAATCAAGTTTTCGAAACACTCAATGGCGAAAACTGATGAATATCAAGTTTCTAAAACACTAATCGGCAAAAACTGATGAATATGAAGTTTTTGAATCAATCATCGGCGAAAACTGATTAACAAGAAAATCAAGTTTTTGAAACACTCACTAGCGAAAACTGATGAATATCAAGTTTTCGAAACACTCACCGGCGAAAACTGATCAATATCAAGTTCTCGAAACACTCATTGGCGAAAACTGATTAACAAGAAAATCAAGTTTTCGAAACACTCGTTGGTGAAAACTGATGAATATCAAGTTTTCGAAACACCCATAGGCGAAAACTAATGAATATCAAGTCTTCGAAACAGTCATCAGCGAAAACTAATTAACAAGATAATCAAGTTTTCGAAACACTCATTGGCGAAAAACTAATGAATATCAAGTTTTTGAACCACTCACAGGCGGAAACTAATAAATATCAAGTTTTCGAAACACTCATTGGCAAAAACTGATTAACAAGAAAATCAACTTTTCGAATCACCCGTTGGCGAAAACTAATGAATATCATGTTTTCGAAACACTCACCTGAGAAAATTAATCAATATTAAGTTTTCGAAACACTCACTCGTGAAAACGAATGAATATCATGTTTTCCGAACACTCATTGGCGAACATTAATTACCAACATAATCTTGTTTTTAAAACACTGATTGCCGAAAACTAATGAATATCACGTTTTTGAAATACTAATCGGCGAAAACTTATGAATATCAAGTTTTCGAAACACTCATCAGCGAAAACTGATCAACAAGAAAATCAAGTTTTCGAAACAGTCATTGGTAAAAACTTATGACTATCAAGCTTTCGAAATACCCACCGGCAAAAACTGATGAATATCAAGTTTTCGAAACACTCACCGGCGAACACTGATGAATTTCAAGTTTTCGAAACACTTATCGGCGAAAACTTATTAACAAGAAAATTAAGTTTTTGAAACAATCATTGGCGAAAACTGATGAATGTCAACTATTCGAAACATTCACCGACGAAAACTTTTGAATATCAAGTTTTCGAAACACTAATCGGTGAAAACTAATGAATATCAAGTTTTTGAAACACTCATCGGCGAACACTGATTAACATGAAAATCATGTTTTCGAAATATTCATTGTTGAAAACTGATGAATATCAAGTTTTCCAAACACTCCCCAGCGAAAACTAATGAATATCAAGTTTTCAAAACACTCATCGGCGAAAACTGAATATCAAGAAAATCAAGTGTTCGAAACACTCATTGGTTGAAACGGAGGAATATCAAGTTTTCGAAACACTCACCGACCAAAACTGATGAATATCAAGTTTTCGAAACATTCGGCGAAAACTGATTAACAAGAAAATCAAGTTTTCGAAACACTCATTGGCGAAAACTGATGAATATCAAATTTCTGAAACACTAAGCGGCGAAAACTGAATAATATCAAGTTTCTGAAACACTGATCGGCGAAAACAGATTAACAAGAAAATCAAGTTTTCGAAACGCTCATTGGCAAAAACTAATGAATATCAAGTTTTTGAAACACTTATCAGCAAAAACTAATGAATATCAAGTTTTCGAAACACTCATTGGCGAAAATTGATTAACAAAAAAATCAAGTTTTCGAAGCACTCATTGGCGAAAACTGATGAATATCAAGTACTCGAAACACTCTTCGGCAAAAACTGATTAATATCAAGTTTTCGAAACACTCATCGGCGAAAACTGATTAACAAGAAAATCAAGTTTTCGAAACACTCATTGGCGAAAACTGATGAATATCAAGTTTTCGAAACACTCATCGGCGAAAATTGATTAACAAGAAAATATACTTTCGAGACACTCTTTGGCGAAAACTGATGAATATCAAGTTTTCATTCATTTGGTTTTGAAACATGCAGATGGTTCCAATTTAGTACTTGGATATTTATCTCTCTGAAAGATTTTTTTTCTCAATTTAGTCCTTTTATTTTTTTTATTATATTTGTGAGTTCTTTTAAGGATAAAAAGGAGTAAATTGGGACAAAAAATTATCTTTTAAAGACTAAATTAAATATTTTCATTTTTTTAAAGATTAAATTAGAACAATCTATATTTTTTAAGGACCAATTTAATAATTCTCTCTTTAATCAATTTAATATATAACATTAGATTTATAATCAAATTGAAAAGAATACAAGAAACCAATCATGTTTTCATGATTTATATTTTTCGAAACATGTTTTTAGAATACAAAGCCAACACATTTTTTAAAGTTCTAAACTTTCAAAATGAAAACAATTTTTAAGAAATAAAAATAAAAAATGAAAATAGAAAATATTTTCATAAACCAAACGGCACCCAAGTTTTCGAAACACTTACCGGCATGAATTGATGAATACCATATTTTTAAAACACTCATCGGCGAACAATCATTAACAAGAAAATCAAGTTTTCGAAACACTCATTGGGGAAAACTGGTGAATATCAAGTTTTTGAAACTCTCACCGACAAAAACTGATTAACAAGAAAATAATGTTTTCGAAACACTCATTGGAAAAAACTGATGAATATCATGCTTTCGAAAGACTCATCAGCGAAAATTGATGAATATCATGGTTTCAATACAGTCATCGGCGAAAATTGATCAACAAGAAAATCAAGTTTTCGAAACACTCATTGGCGAAAACGAATGAATATCAAGTTTCCAAAACACTAATCGGCGAAAACAGATGAATATCAAGTTTTCGAAACTGTAATATCCCGCTCCAAAGGATGCCTATGCAGAATATTTAGATGTATTATTAAATTAACGTGAAAAATTACTAAATAAATAAAACAAATTTAAGTATTAAAATAGTAAACTTTTAAATATAAAATTTAAAATGTAATATTTTAAATAAATAGCAAATAAATGGGAATAGTAAATCTAGGTATCAATTAAACTAAATCGTATAAAACAAGGAAATTTTAAATTAAAATATGTGGAAATTTGTTATACATATTCTTGTGATTCCCTACACTTACTTTATATATATATATATATATATATTACAAATAGAATAATTTAAATTACCTATTCTCTTTCCACGTGTGTAAGTCATGGAAGACTCAACCCATTAAATGCCTAAATATGTGAAAGTCATTTCACCACTCATCCATATGTCCAATAAAGTAAAGCCCAAGCCTTGTCTACCAAATGCCCCAATTCTTCCTCACTAAGTTTTGTTTAAAAAAATTATAATATTAAATAAATGAACCCTCGAACCTATACCCCATTTTCATATCTATCACATGTGATAGATAAGGAGAGAACCGAGAGTGAGGGTGAGAAATCGAGAAAGCAAAAAGTGGCAGAGAGGGACAGAGAGAAAGACCGAGAAGGAGGAAGAAGGGGAGTGAACGAGAGAGAGAGCCGAGAGTGGGAAGGAAAGAAACCAGAGAGCAAATAGTAGGTATATGAAGAGAGAAAGAGCTTAAGGAGTAAGAGAAATCGAAGAAGAAGGATTTCTTCTCTAGCCAAACCAAGAAGCCTAGAATCAAAGGTTGGTTGTGTTCTTCCTCTTTTCTTAGATTTTTTGGGAGAAATCGAGTGCAAGGTAACGTGCTTGCCCTTACCTATTTTTGGCAAGAATCATACCTTGTTGAACATCCATTTCTGTGAAGATTTAAGTCTCAAAACCATTAACATGTTTGCTGAGTTTTTCTGCTGTTGTGAATCTGACCTTTGTTTATTCATTTGCATTTTTGTCTTTCGTTACCGGGCCTATCTGAGTGATTCAAAATCCCAGGAAAAGCCATCATACACATTTTTCCAAATTGTACCTTTAATGAAAAATCCAACGGTTAGATTCTTAGAAAATGCCTTTGAAAGTTGGCTGTTGCGTTCTTGACTCTGTTTTGATGTTTGTGTGTTCTTGGAATTATAATAAATTATTGGGATAACCTGAGAGTCTGAAATTTTTATATGTGTTAATATACATGTTAGAGAACTTCCAGAAATTTATAGAAAAATATTCGGATGAAGTTTGAATTGCTTAAAACTTACTGGTTCATCGTGTGTTTTGTTTTGGGTTGATTTGGGGGAATCCGTGTGGAAATTCTCAATTCTGGCTAATCTATGATTATGGAAATTTGGAAATTTAAAATAAAATTGTTTATTGATTCATGAGTGTAAGAAAACTTGCTATGGATATTTGTAGTAGAGTTTAATTTTGAATGGCATGTTTAAAGTGAAGGTGTTTTAGAATTAGTAAACGTTAAAAAGAAAAAGCTGCGAATGAGGTTTAATCAGTTTATGCTTGGATATTAAATTGATGCATTTGTATTATAATGCATTTAGATTAAGATTTGGCTTCCAAGAAGTTGAAACCAACACACATTTTGCAAAGGGGTAATAGTGGCTTGGAAATGAGGGACCAAAGAAACTCCTTGGAGACTCGGGCACTCAAGAATATAATCAATGGAGTTGTTAAGGTAAGGGACTCTCTCATCTTAGCCCCTAAAGGGTTGATTGCTTGATGTGATTGTGTGACCCAATGTGTGTATTTCTTTTTGCGTACGCGGAATTCATGTATAGTTGTAATGATTGATATAGACATGAAAATTGTGGACTTCTAAATGTATGCTTGTACTCATGGATGATTGTGGATGAAACTTGACCTTGTGTATGGGTTTTATTTCACGAGTTATGATTGAATTGCTTAACTGCGTGTATAGGTCAGTATGGTTGTTGTGAATGAAAAGAATAAATTATTTGCTTCTCTGTGAATTGGGAATTGGATTGAGTTATGATGTTTGTTAGACTCATTAGCATGATTTTTCCACTAATCAAAGGATTTTGATTAAGTCTGAATGTTATTTTGTTAGGTGTATGGGGAGGACCATGGGTGAACCATACACCTTGTGTGAATGTTGCATGGTTGAGAACATGGGAAGGAGCAAAGGAAGAACCATGTGACCAATCATGATCTATGATCTAAGGTGGTGTATGGGAAGGAACAAGGTTGAACCAAACACCATGTATGAATGTGGCATGGGGTAGCCCATGGGAAGGAACAAAGTTGAACCATGGGACTAACCTTGTGTTAATGCACAAAGGCGGGCGTGGGAAGGAACGAGGTTGAACCATATACCGCTAGAATTGTAAGATTGGGAAGTTGGTGAGAAAGAACCTTGTTAAACCACTTAACCAACCCAATTGCTAAGAACCTTTAGGTAAGCAAGGGAGGAGGGAAGGAACTTAGTTGAACCTCACCCCTTGTTTGCTAGTGGGAAGGAATTTGTGTGAAAAGGTAATGTTGGTCTGATAGTTTGTTTTCTTTACCATATGAACCCTCTTCTAAAAGAAATGCATTTCTTATCCATTTTCAAAACCAAATCGGGGGTTCATTTTCTTGTATTACTTGGAAAACCTTGGACACCAATTTGTAAACTAAATTCTTTTAAAACTTTATCATTCCTAAAAGCTTTCTTTCATTAAATGGTGCCCAAGCAGATCTTAACCCTATGTGGACAACATTACTTCCAACTATTTGTTGATTCTTGGATTGCTCTCATTTGAACTTAGATCTAAAGATTGTTCTTGAAATTGATGTATGGACACCACTTGAGTGGTTTATGTCTTCAATGTGTATATGACTCTTATGAAATGTGTGTATGTGTAAGTATGATTGGTACATAGACCTTGGTTAGTTTTTGAGAAATGTTTTGTTGCTATCTAATAAATGATAATGTAATTGCTTATGTGTGACACTCTCGTCCCTTTCGTGGTGGTACCCTTCAACCACGTTTAGGATGGGTTTGCCCCTCACTGAGTCGTATGACTCACCCCTCGTGGTTTTAAATTTTTTAGAGACAGGTATAGGTAAGGTATCCACCTTGGTCCGGTGAAGGCGGTAATAGAAGAACCTACACTTGGTTCGTGTAGGTCTTTGCTTTGATAATACTTTGGAATTTGTAAAAATTCATTCATCTTTAAATGTCAGCTGCATTAGCCTAGAGACAGATTTTGGGATTTTGTAAAATTGTTGAATCAGTATTGTGAAATTGATTAAAATTGTAATATGTGATGGATTAAATTTGAACGCTTAAATATCAAATCGAAAGACATGTTTTAGAATTAACATATAGGCTTACAGTCTCAGGGATTCTACCCTTAGTCTGTGCCGGTCACGTACCCTCGGGTGGGGGTCGTAACAAAGATGGTATCAGAGCCAGGTTTTCCTTTAGGTCTAATAGAGCCATTAGTGTGGACACTAGGGACTTAAGGAATCGAATTTGCTCGGCATTTAGCTAAATTGGATAAGAATGGGGTCTTAGGTGGATCCTGAATAGAGTTATTGCTTAAGTAAATGGTTGACCTGAACAACTAGCTGAGCCATGGCAGTTGGTTGACACCAGGAAGACACCAAGTACTTAGAACTAAGAATGGAGTAGAAGAATTTGATTAATGTCTCTGGATTTCTTTACCCAACTTATGTAACTAAGTCTGGCCAACTTTGTTACATATGGTTTTGTAAAGGAAATGAAGCATTAATCTTTGTAAAAAGAAAGTAATTGAGATAGGAAATTTCCGTCACATGGTTTGGGAAGTATACTCTACTTAATTACTAGAAACTTAATAATCAAAATGAGTATAGGCTAAAACGTAAATACATTGTGTGAGCAGTTTGAGGAAAGTTATCCAGTATATGCATGACTATCTTGATTGTAAAATCCTTGGTGTGAATATTCTAATTTGTAAAATATGTGATAAGCCTTTATTCTCTATGGTGTGAATTGAGAATACATGAATGGATGATAGTCACAAGAGATGAAAGATATTAATGTCGTTCTCTTCTGTGTGATGGAGAATTGTTGAACAAGGTGGCATTAATATAAGTGTTGGTTGGATGCTTGATGTGTTTGTTATATGATGTAAGTACATATTATTTCGTAACCATGGATAAAAGAAGGATTTCGATTTATTCTTTTAAATAGTCATGAAAGAAAAAAGTAAGTTAACTAGTAACGTAGCTTACCCTTCCCTGGACTTTAGAGGTCTTACATCATCCCAAGGCATCCATCTTTTGATTATTTAAGATTTGGTGAAATCGTTTATTGTTCTTGCTGTGTTCTGTGAAAATTCTGATTTGACCTTTACTTGCTTAAATCTATTTTCTGGGCTTGATTCTGCATGCAATTGAATAATTTCAAAATCCAATGAAAGCTAACATCCACATCTTTCCAAAGTGTGGTTTCTATGCGAAATCCAATGGTTGGATGTTGAGATATGCTCCTCGAAATATGACGGTTTTACTGTCAAAACTGTGCAGATTTTCTCTGTTCGAATTTTTATGTGTATACTGTTTTGCTTCGATTTCTCTTATGCTTAAGTTCTGAAATTTTGTTACTCACATGCTGGGAAATATTTAGATGGTTAAGGACCATTGAGATGGATATTATGAATCATTTGATTGTGTGATAAATTGGTTTCCTTTTCTGTCAAACAAAGCTACAAGATGTATGTTTTACTACTGTTTTGATGTTTAGTTGAATTATTATTTTTTTGCATTGTTTAAGTGATTGCTGTGATTTGTGACTAGGATAAATAGATGATTTCTAAGACTATTAATTTGGGTTTTGATGAAGGAATTTACTTGTATGAATAGAAAGTTTAAAGCTTAATTTGAAATTTTCAATTTTTGTATGTCTTGTGTTTTTACTTGATTTCTAAATTGAGTTCTGAACTGGGACATTTAGCAGTACTAGATTTCGTGGGTTTCATAGTTAAAAGTCGGATTGTAACATGAAGTTGTGGATTTAATGATTGAGAGTTGAAGTGTAGATTGGTCTAAACTATAATGAAACTAACTCATGATTTTGAGAAAGTAACCAAAGAACCTGAACTTTCTTTGTAAAATTAGCAAGTTGGATGTATGAAATTTGTAAACACATAGAGTAAAATACTGCTAGGAGTGAAATCAACTCCAAAAGCATGCTAAAACATGGATTCTTAAAAGAGTATGCCTGTGTATGCATGACTATGTGCTATTTTGGATTGTTTTGGGAGGATTTAATTTTAAGGGAACTTTTCTATATTGTTAGACAATAATTCAATCTGCAAATTGTGAGTAGGAAGTAAATCAAGTCTGAAATGCTTTGTAGAGATTGTGTTATGATTTGTTAATTCAGTTTATGCTTCTTAGATACTTCTTAAGAAATTTCAAGGACTAAAATGTAAAATTTTTGTTTTCTGGAATTTAAATTAAAATAGTATTTGAATCCTTCTTTCTGGTATAAACTGTTATTGTGAGCATGTGTATGCTACTGTTTAACCTTAGAGGTTCCATTTTCAATATTTATGCCTAAAAAGGTAAATGAACTTTAGGTGAGTTAGGGACTAAAGTGGAAATATTTTGTTTTCTGGGTTTTTAATGAAACCTGCATCTTGAAACTTTTGTTGCCACACTGCTGCTGTGAGTATGTATGTGCTGTGTATAAATTTATCAATTCCATTTTTACCATTAAACACTTAAAGGTGGGATTTAGATGAGATTAGGAATCGAAAAGAATAAAAAATAGTGTTGTTGTCAAAAAACTGAAAATTTAGCTTTTGACTATTTTCTGAACTGATGCATGAGCTGTGTATAGTGTGTGGTTGCTGTCTTGAGTTTGTTGTACTGAGTTTCTTACTCAAAATGCTTTTAAAGAACTAATCACATGAAAATGATGTTTTTGGGACTGTTTTGCAATATGTTTATTTTATGGGGTAAAAAAAATTGGAAAATTATTTTTCTATAAACCTGGACAGTTTTAGTGTGGGAGAGATGTAAGTGTTGTTGGTCTAAATGATGTTGAAGACTGTTTTCATAATTATTTAACTTATGTTATTCATTTTAAGTTTTAGAAAGAAGTGGAGGGATAAAACTGCAAAATTCTCTGTTTTTCTGGGACTCTATTCAAAACAGTTTCCTGAATCTTTTTTTTACTATCAAATTGTTGCAGTGAACATTTATGTGCTGATGTGTGGTTCTAAATGTTCTAATTTTTGTGATTTAAATCCATAAAGATGATTTTAGTTGGAATTTCAGACTAAACTGAAATTACTTTTTTTTCTGGTGCTGGGACAGGTATATATATATATATATATATATATATATATATATTTGTGCTGAACCCTATTTCTTTGCTAAAAAAAAATTGTTTGAGTTCACTTCAATCTTATCTTGGGTTATGCATATGTAAAGATACCTGATTTTTTTTAAAGGTAACTCATGATACTTAGTGTTGTTCTTGACTAAAGAAAATGAATACTTTCATTTGTGATGATTGACTTGACATGAAATAAGTGAAAGTAAGTTTTTAATTTCATCATTCCTAGTTGAATACTACCTATTTTTTGGTGGTAATAGTGATTTGATTTCAACATCCTACAATGATAAATAGCTAGGTATGTGTTTTCTTTATTGGATTAGATTAAGTAAAGTTATATGTTGAAACCTTCGATGATTAATCTTGTATCTTTAACATGTACAATACATTGTTTTCATTCTAATAGGTGGACTAGAATGTCATAAAGTTGCTTAGGCGCATGAATGATCTCTTAATTTATCATGAAGTTTTTATTGATAAATGAAGTTACTTATAGTATAAACCCTGTTGCTATTTTGCATTATGGGTGACGTGTTAGATAACCGAATGCTTTAAACCTTCGTTAGAAATGTGTAGTGCACGGGATTCCTTTTTAGGACCTAGATTGTTATTAAGTGGAGGTTCATAGCTTTCCACATCGTTTTAGACCTGTTACTAAACCTTAAGTTTATACATTAGAATCAGAGTGCGCAGTGGAATCTTAAATGGATTTAAGAAAAAACTAAGAGTACGTTAATGGAAAACTTCTAAAACTTCGAGAACTAAGTGGTCAACTCTCTAAATTGACTATGAGAAAGAAAGGATTTAGGGCCAAAAAAACAAGGAATTATAACTGAGTGAAAAATCCAAGGTAAGTTTTAAAGATGATACTCCTAGAAACGTATAAGAGTGAGAAAACTTTAACCCTTTAGTAAAAGTTAGATAAGATATATTAAATTTCGAGGACAAAATTTCTATAAGGAGGGGAGATTGTAATATCCCGCTCCAAAGGATGCCTAAGCAGAATATTTAGATGTATTATTAAATTAACGTGAAAGATTACTAAATAAATAAAACAAATTTAAGTATTAAAATAGTAAAATTTTAAATATAAAATTTAAAATGTAAGATTTTAAATAAATAGCAAATAAATGGGAATAGTAAATCTAGGTATCAATTAAACTAAATCGTATAAAACAAGGAAATTTTATATTAAATTATGTGGCAATTTGTTATACATATTCTTATGATTCCCTACACTTAATTATATATATATATATATATATATATATATATATATATATATATATATGTTGGATATATTGGGGTCTTCGAGACTAAATATCCGCCCATGTTGGAGTCCGATCGGGTCAAGTGAGGATCCGTTGGAAAGCTTGCAGAGAGACGAAGAGAACGAAACGAAAATGACTCTCATCGGAGGTCACACGAACCCGTACTCGTGGCCCAAAGTGGGCTAGGTGATCATGATGGAAGTGAATATTTTGTTCATATTCCAAGTCCCACATTGCTTGCGTCAATGATGGGAGCTCTCTCATCCTCCTATATATAGGAGTGACTCCATACCTTTCTAGTTGCTCATTCCATGTGTTGGAAAGGGGAGTCCCGTTTGGGAAACCCCACTCAGTATAATTTTCTCTTTCTCTTGATTCCTCTTCCGCTCATCAGTCGTGGACATGTTGCTCTACCTCTCGTAGGTAGAGTCCTCCGTTTGGTGCGGCCATTTTCGGTGTTCGTCGTTTGGAGGTTAGCCCTGGTGGAGCAGAGGCACTGGCAAGATCCAAGGTTTTAGCGATGGCGTCCAGGTTAGTAGTTTTCGCAATATTTATTTTTGCCTGGATTTATTTTCGGTTTTTCATTTAGGTCCCTGGGTCGGGTCGGATCATGTGGATCCGGACCTTTCCCTACATTGGTATCAAAGGCAGGTTATGCTAGCACTCTGTTCTCTAGGGATTGATGAACCGAAAAGGGTTAGAAACATGTTTAGGGTTTAATATGATTTTATTTTATTTAAAACTTAGGAACATGAATAGGTTCCCAGTTTTAATTATATGTTTTAATTTTGGTTTAAAACATGTGATAATCATATATTGTAGGGTAGGGTCCTATGGATTGGGTTTTGAATTTAAATTTAACATGATATTATTTTAAATTTAATATTGATTGGTAACCTATACCCTAAAACCTAGAAACATGTTTAGGTTCCCCTTTCAATATTAAATACCTTGATTTGCATGCATGTATATATTATTTAAGGTATGTGTACCCTACGAAATAGATATATACCTGTGGATGTATGCTACTGTTTTGAGATGGGGAATGTTGACTAAAGAGGTTGACCGAGAAAGCAGGCCATCCACTGTGGCCGATCGGCTAAGATTTGGCAGCCGCCGATGGTGGTTCACCGGCGAACGGCGCGGCCGCCGGCGAAGGTTCGGCGATCGCCGCCGCCCGCGGTCATAGACGACGACGGAGGTCCGGCGACCTCCGTCGCCGAGGGTCGCCGACCGGAGATTCACCGCCGCCGGCAAACGGCCGGTGATCGGCAACCGCCGCCACCGCAACCGTTGACCGTCGGAGGTCAACAGTTGACCGTTGATTGGTTAACGCTAACAGTTGACCAGCGTTGCGAAATTTTCTGTCGAGCATAATTTCTCCATTTTAGCTCCGATTTCGACAATTTTTTAGTCGTTTTTTCTTGTTTTCGCGAGACGAATCCAAATATAGGGAGAAATTAAGGTGAATTGGAGTCTAAAGAGCGGATATGACCATCTCTTGACTCATTCACATAAACAACGAGGGAAAAGATTTAAGCGGTTTGTGATCGTTTAAATTATCTTAAGCATTTTACTCGAGTGGGAGCTAGGGGTAGCATGTGGCAAACCCATAACTCGATATAAATTCTTATCCACATGAAAATTTAAATAGTAAGTGACTATTTGAATGATTGTAAGCGTTGTAATCAAGTGGAAGTTCGAGGTTGCGCATGTGGCGACTCGATGTCCTTCTTGATCGCTTACATAGTGGGATTCTAAAAGGGATTTTGAATAGTATGTGACTATTCTATGAAAATTGTTGAGTCAAGCAGAGAAAGGTGTACATATATAGGCTCTCTGTGTGATGAGGGTGGTTGACCCTGCTTCTTGAATGCAGAGACTGACTATATCTACACTCGTCTTGCGTTGATTACAATTTTCAAGAGTTATGTTATGTTTAATAAGGAGCTGTGTAATTAGTGTTAGCGTTTAGGATTGACTGATAGTATAACTACAAAACTTGTAAGTGTAGATCACATTAGAGAGACCGGTTTGGTGACACTGTGGCCACCAAATTGAGGCAGCTTACAGTCAAGTTTGATGCTTCCAAAATGCGCTCTGACAAGAGCATGATGACGCATTTATGGGAAAAATCAAACATGATTTGAGAGTATGAGAAAGCTTGAAGACTCCCCACTGGTAAAGAGTGAGTTCAAACTGTTGCCAGATCTCTTCCCTCCTATTGGGAGTGCATATAGGTCATTCCGACCTCCACTAATATCACCAAGTTTCTTGATGATATTAAACACCACCTAGTGCTCTAGGATTGTTGGCATAAGGCTGTGAAATCTATCGAGCACGTAGCCTAAGTGGCTAAAGTTTCTTAGAGCTCTAGGCTCCAAGAACAAGGGCAATGGGTCCAAGAGATGTGGTGCTAGGAAGAGAAAGGGTAAGTGTAAGGTAAGTAGTCTCAGTTCAAATGAAAAGCAAGAGAGGAAAAGAGATTTTGGCCAAGGTCAAATGTTGTTTGTGCCAATCCATAAGGCACTATGCGCAAAAATTGTTTGCAGCAATCATTTTCCTCGCACCCATGAACATTGGTTCATGGAGTTCAGTCCTCTGTTCAATGGGAGCAGAAGTATCCTCGTGGGAACAAAGCATTATTAAAGTTAAGAGGTTGGGCAGCTACAAAACGAAGTTGCGTAGTGGCCACTCTTTATCTTTATATATGTTTTGTGTTCTAGATACATGACGGAACTTATTATGTGCTGTTTTTCCTTGGAGAACTTAGCATATAATGTGATCTACATGTTTATCATGACTCCTTAGTGTTAGTTCTGATTTTATGACTATGGTTGTGTTGTGATACACTTTGAATTACATTCTCGTAATTCAACTAGTTGTTGTTGTGTCTTCCTCTGGGTTGATACACCTATTTGGCAAGTGCGTGTGGGACGCAATTACGTATTAGCAAAGGAGAATTTGTGAGGACAAATTCCTAATGCTAGTTTGTAAATGTCACCTTACAGACAAAGCAACTTGAGAACCATTCAGTCATGAAATCAGAAAACCCGCTTTCATCAAATTAGTCCACTCGGACATCAGCAGTCCAATAAGCGTAGGGGCAAGGCAAGTGGCCCAGTATTTTCTCACAGTTATGTGATAAAATTAGGATAGTTAAACAACTAACTATTCCACACACTCCACAGCAAAATGAGTTGCTCCTGGAGTTGGTTAAGTTGATAATGACTTAATTGAACGTTCCCATTGGGGACATGTTTTACCAACAGTCACTTTCGTACTTAACCATATGCCCTTCCAAATTATGTGAGTGACTCCTTATGAGTTCTAGTTAGGTAAAAGACCTGATTAGAGTATGTTGAGACCATGAGGGTATACAACATACTTGATCCTTCCTATGAGTATGGGAAGCTTGACCCGAGAGGCAAGTAGCGTGTCTTTGTAAGATAGCTTGGTCACTCTAAAGGATACGACTTCATTAGCGAAAATGAAGACACTCTGGTCACATAATTTGAGTCTAAGGATCTAATGGTCCTGAAGACAAACTTTTCTAGAGCAAGGGAGACGGATTTTGGGATGTGCATCTTTGTTGAAAGGAGGCGGATCTTCAACATGTTGAGAGGAGCGTATAGACGCATCTCCAGTTGTTGAGTCCAGTGGGAGTAATGCTTAAGAGGAGCATATCTTCCACGAAGCACAATCCAAGAGGAGTACTAGAGGAGTACCAAAATTATTAAGTAGAGCCTTAGATAGCTAAGAAGTCTCTCTCCGGCCCTACTAGAAAAATGTGGACTAAAACGATGGAAGAAGAAAAGACTAAGTCTATAAGGACATACCAAGTATAAGACTTGGTGAATCTGCCCCGCGTCACAAAACATTTTGAGAACAAGTGTGCTCTCAAAAGTTAAGGGTGACAGATTGGTCAATCGACCACTACTAGGCACATTAAGCAGTGAAGAAGTACACACAACAAGAAGGTATCGATTGTGACGAAACCTTCTCATTTGTTGTGTGGTTAGAGTATGATTCTAGCTTTGGTCACCAGTTTAAGTCTGGGAGTACATCGATTAGGATGTCAAGATCACTTTATTGAATGGTAAACTAGGTGAAGGGATCTATGTGACAAGCATATAGGTCTCATGGCAAAAGGCTAGGAGCGCAGAGTATGCTGACTCCGAGGATCTGTCAAGATCTCACATATTCATCTAGACTCGTAGTAATTGATCACTTAGTCCATTTCAAGAAAGTTGAGAGTATTTCATTACCCTCATGCTATATGTAGAAGACATATATCTAGCTAGAAATAACATAGAGGCTGCTTTAGCCACTTAAGCATGGCTATCCTTTCATCTTTTACGATAAAGGAAATGGTTTAGACAGTGGGAGTCAAGATTCATGGAGAATGCTCCAAGAACTGACTCACTATATCATAAGAATCCTATGAAAAAGAGGATTTTGGCGGATCCCATTTGAGGGGATCGGAACTTGTGTGATGTGATAGTAGCAAGAGGCAAGAGTTTGAGTTTTGCCACATGTCTTTAGACTAAGTCAGAGATGGAGTCATTCCATGGTATTTTCATACATGTAGTTGGTAGTTTGAAGTACAATGAAGAGTGTACTAGCTCCAACGTGCTTTGTTTTGTAGTCGGCTTTGTGAGCTGTTATCAGTCAAACCTAGGTTAAACACACTGTTTAGAGTGTTTTGAGGTACTTGTAAGGCGCTGCTGACAATCGGTTGTTTCATCATATTAGTGATCCGCAAACCGCGGGCCACACATTGATGTCGATTGGGTAAGAGACTTGGATGAGAGGACATCCATGTCTTGGTGTGCTTTGCTAAGCATTGAAACCATCTTGTAGAGAGGCAAGTAAGGATTATGCATTTCTCTGTCCACTAGGGATATGGAGTTCATTGCATGATTATCAGTAGTACAGGGCAGTTTGGATTGGAAGATCTAAAGTCACTTATAGATCACAGACATAGCTATTGACCTAGTGACATTGATCTCATCAAGTCAAACAGCTATGGATTACACCAAATAAAGCCTAAGTACCACAAGAGAACGCAACACAATGTTGTATGAGACATCGTTACACAGTAGTTAACTATCCTGTTGTGTCAGTCTAAGCATCAAGTGACCGGAGAGAGGGTCCTCACAGTATGTCCTGTGATAGAGCATTGGCTCTATACCCTCATGGACTCGCATTGGTGGGTTGGCTTTATAGAGATACAAGCTGTAAAACTAGTGTTTTAGATACACAAGATTGGTTAGAACCAGGGTGATTTAACATAGTTTATATCATGAGGACAAGCTTTGTGAAAGCTTTATTTCTTGATCACAAGTAAAGTGTAATGCCTAGGCTTACCTTTATTTTGTGTGGATCAAGAAGTAGAAGTACTTATTACACAATATATAAAGTATGTCGTACAGGCTTGGGAGGTTGGCTCTCTCACACGAGCAACCGCCTTGGACACGCAGGTGGTGTGGGCCACGATGAGACTTGGGTGCTTTTTCCTTGAACACCAAAATGGGATATAGTGTGAATATCCAGAGGCAGTTGAAAAGCGCCAAGTGTTGGACAGGAAAACACCACTGAGAACTGATAAGTCTCCCTAGTAAGTGTACTAGGATGAGATCCGCTAAGATGATGAGGTCTTATGATCGAATTATGAATTCCCGCTATTCATAATGCCTGTAGCCAGACGTGTGTGCTCCACTTGGCGCTATGTGAAGCGAGCGAACTGTGGTAGCAGACTCAGGTCAGATTCTAAGTGAGTCTGGACTAAGGTCTGTGTGGTGTAAGTGATTGAGGATCAAAATCGACATACGCTCGAGAACACCACAACGTGCGTTTCATACCGCATGTGCTCTAAGAACCGCAAGGGAAGCATATGAATGAATCCCTGCTTCAATGCTGTGTGAGTCCCTGAAAGGATGCATCAATCCTTTCAAAGGGTACCCTTATGCACTTTGACTCTGTCATGAAGAGATGAGGTAGTGCATGCTACTTTCATACCTTTCCAAGAGGCTATGGAAAAATACGGCCCGATGGAAGACTGTCAGGAAAGCAGCTATCTTTGATTGAACTGATAAGAGGTCGAAAGGAAGATTGTGTTGACATATGCATGTGTGATAGTATCCTGAGGTCGACCCATTATGTGATCCCTTTGAGGTTCTCATGGATGTGGATACCTATCGCAACTGAGTGTGGCTGAAGTCCTAGTCTTATTGTAGACTTAGAGGGATTGGACTAGCCATGTATATGAACACGTCTAGGGAACCCATGACACTATTTTTTGGTGAGACATGTGGTCACATCATCAGACACTTGGGTTGTAGCATCACTTATAGCTGGGCCCTAACAGGCTTCTAGTATAAGGCTCCCACATATCGTGCCAAGCGATCACAACTGACACGGAGTATGAAAGAAGACGACGAGAGAAAGAGAAATAGAGAAGTCCTTTTTGGTAAGGATAGTCATGGGCCTCCCACCATGTGCGAGTGGGAGTATGTTGGATATATTAGGGTCTTCGGGACTAAATATCCACCCATGTTGGAGTCTGATCGGGTCAAGTGAGGATCCGTTGGAAATCTCGCAGAGAGACGAAGAGAACGAAACGAAAATGACTCTCATCGGAGGTCACACGAGCCCGTACTCATGGCGCAAAGTAGGCTAGGTGATCATGATGGAAGTGAATATTTTGTTCATATTCCAAGTCCCAGATTGCTTGCGTCAATGATGGGAGCTCTCTCATCCTCCTATATATAGGAGTGACTCCATCCCTTTCTAGTTGCTCATTCCATGCGTTGGAAAGGGGAGTCCGTTTGGGAAACCCCACTCAGTATAATTTTCTCTTTCTCTTGAGCCCTCTTCTGCGCATCAGTCGTGGACATGTGGCTCTACCTCTCGTAGGTAGAGTCCTCCGTTTGGTGCGGCCCTTTTCGGTGTTCGTCGTTTGGAGGTTAGCCCTGGTGGAGCAGAGGCATTGGCAAGATCCAAGGTTTTAGCGATGTCGTCCAGGTTAGTAGCTTCCGCAATATTTATTTTTGCTTGGATTTATTTTCGGTTTTTTATTTAGGTCCCTGGGTCGGGTCAGATCATGTGGATCCGGACCTTTCCCTACAATATATATATATATATATATATATATATATATATTACAAATAGAATAATTTAAATTACCTATTTTATTTCCACGTGTGTAAGTCATGGAAGACTCAACCCATTAAATGCCGAAATAGGTGAAAATCATTTCACCACTCATCCATATGTCCAATAAAGTAAAGCCCAAGCCTTGTCTACCAAATGCCCCAATTCTTCCTCACTAAGTTTTGTTTTAAAAAAAATTATAATATTAAATAAATGAACCCTCCAACCTATACCCCATTTTCATATCTACCACATGTGATAGATAAGGAGAGAACCGAGAGTGAGGGTGAGAAATCGAGAAAGCGAAAAGTGGCAGAGAGGGAAAGTGAGAAAGACCGAGAAGGAGGAAGAAGGGGAGTGAACGAGAGAGAGAGCCGAGAGTGGGATGGAGAGAAACCAGAGAGCAAATAGAAGGTATATGAAGAGAGAAAGAGCTTAAGGAGCAAGAGAAATCGAAGAAGAAGGATTTCTTCTTTAGCCAAACCAAGAAGCCTAGAATCGAAGGGTGGTTGTGTTCTTCCTCTTTTCTTAGATTTTCTGGGAGAAATCGAGTGCAAGGTAACGTGCTTGCCCTTACCTATTTTTGGCAAGAATCATACCTTGTTGAACATCCATTTTTGTGATGATTTAAGTCTCAAAACCATTGAACATGTTTGCTGAGTTTTTCTGCTGTTGTGAATCTGAACTTTGTTCATTCATTTGCATTTTTCTCTTTAGTTACGGGGCTGATCTGAGTGATTAAAAATCACAGGAAACGATAACATCAACAGTTTTCCAAATTGTACCTTTAATGAAAAATCCAACGGTTAGATTCTTAGACAATTCCTTCGAAAGTTGGTTGTTGCGTTTTTGACTCTCTTTTGATGTTTGTGTGTTCCTGGAATTAAAATAAATTATTGGGATAACCTGAGAGTCTGAAATTTTTATATGTGTTAATATACATGTTAAAGAACTTCCATAAATTTATAGAAAAATATTCGGATGAAGTTTGAAATGCTTAAAACTTACTGGTTCATCGTGTGTTTTGTTTTGGGTTGATTTGGGGAATCCGTGTGGAAATTCTCAATTCTGGCTAATCTATATGATTATGGAAATTTGGAAATTTAAAATAAAACTGTTTGTATTGATTCATGAGTGTAAGAAAACTCTTTATGGATATTGGTAGTAGAGTTTAATTTTTAATGGCATGTTTAAAGTGAAAGTGTTTTTGAATTAGTAAACGTTAAAAACAAAAAGCTGCGAATGAGGTTGAATCAGTTTATGCTTAGATATTAAATTGATGCGTTTGTATTATAATGCATTTAGATTAAGATTTGGCTTCCAAGAAGTTGAAACCAACGCATTTTGCAAAAGGGTAATTGTGGCTTGGAAACGAGGGACCAAAGAAACTCCTTGGAGGCTAGGGCACTCAAGAATATAATCAATGGAGTTGTTAAGGTGAGGGACTCTCTCATCTTAGCCCCTAAAGGGTTGATTGATTGATGTGATTGTGTGACCCAATGTTTGTATTTCTTTTTGCGTGGGCGGAATTCATGTATAGTTGTAATGATTGATATAGACATGAAAATTGTGGACTTCTAAATGTATGCTTGTACTCATGGATGATTGTTGATGAAACTTGACCTTGTGTATGGGTTTTATTTCACGAGTTATGATTGAATTGTTTAACTGCGTGTATAGGTCAGGATGGTTGTTGTGAATGAAAAGAATAAGTTATTTGCTTCTCTGCGAATTGGGAATTGGATTGAGTAATGATGTTTGTTAGACTCATTAGCATGATTTTTCCACGAATCAAAGGATTTTGATTAAGTCTGAATGTTATTTTGTTAGGTGTATGGGAAGGACCATGGGTGAACCATACACCTTGTGTGAAAGTTGCATGGTTGAGAACATGGGAAGGAGCAAAGGCAGAACCATGTGACCAATCATAAGCTATGATCTAAGGTGGTGTATGGGAAGGAACAAGGTGGAACCAAACACCATGTATGAATGTGGCACGGGGTAGCCCATGGGAAGGAACAAGGTTGAACCATGGGACTAACCTTGTGTTAATGCACAAAGGCGGGCGTGGAAGGAACGAGGTTGAACCATGCGCCGTTAGAATTGTAAGATTGGGAAGGTGGTGGGAAGGAACCTTGTTGAACCACTTAACCAACCCATTTGCTAAGAACCTATAGGTAAGCAAGGGAGGAGGGAAGGAACCTAGTTGAACCTCACCCAATGTTTGCTAGTGGGTAGGAATTTGTGTTAAAAGGTAATGTTGGTCTCATAGATTGTTTTCTTTACCATATGAACCCTCTTCTAAAAAAAATGCAATTCTTATCCATTTTCAAAACCAAATCGGGGGTTCATTCTCTTGTATTACTTGGAAAACCTTGGACACCAATTTGTAAACAAAATTCTTTTAAAACTTTATCATTCCAAAAAGCTTTCTTTCATTAAATGGTTCCCAAGCAGATCTTAACCCTATGTGGACAACATTACTTCCAACTATTTGTTAATTCTTGGATTGCTCTCATTTGAACTTAGATCTAAAGATTGTTCTTGAAATTGATGTATGGACCCACTTGAGTGGTTTATGTCTTCAATTAGTATACGACTCTTATGAAATGTGTGTATGTGTAAGTTTTCGAGACACTCATTGGCCAAAACTGATTAATGTCAAGTTTCCGAAACACTAATCGGTGAAAACTGATAAATAATAAGTTTTCGAAACACTCATTGGCGAAAATTGATGAATATCAAGTGTTCGGAACACTCACAGGCGAAAATTGATAATATCAAGCTTTCGAAACACTCATTGCGAAAATTGATGAATATCATGTTTTCGAAACACTCATCGGCAAAAATTGATTAAGAAGAAAATCAAGTTTTCGAAAAATTCGTTGGTGAAAACTGAAGAATATCAGGTTTCCGAAACACTCACAGGTGAAAAGTGATGAATATCAAGTTTTCAAAACACTAATCGTCAAAAATTAATTAACAAGAAAATCAAGTTTTTAAAACACTCCTCGGCGAAAACTGAAGAATATCAAGTTTTCGAAACACTCACCAGTGAAAATTGATTAATATCATGTTTTCGAAACACTCGTCGGTGAAAATTAATTAACAAGAAAATCAAATTTTCGAAACATTCATTGGCGATAATTGATGAATATGAAGTTTTCGAAACACTCACCGGCGAAAACTGATGAATATCAAGTTTTCGAACACTCATTGGCGAAAACTGATGAATATCATGATTTCGAAACACTAATCGGCGAAAACTGATGAATATCAAGTTTTTGAAACAGTCATCGGCGAAAACTGGTTAACAAGAAAATCAAGTTTTCGAAACACTCATTGGCGAAAACTGATGAATATCAAGTTTTCGAAAGACTCATCGGAGAAAATTGGTTAACAAGAAAATCAAGTTTTTGAAACACTCATTGGCGAAAACTGATGAATAACAAGTTTCCGAAACACTCACCGGCGAAAACTGATGAATATCAAGTTTTCGAAACACTCATCGGCAAAATGATTAAAAAGAATGTCAAGTTTTTAAAACACTCAATTGCGAAAATTGATGAATATAAAGTTTCTGAAACACTAATCGGTGAAAACTAATGATTATCAAGTTTTTGAAACACTCAGCCGCGAAAATGGATTAAAAAAAAATTCAAGTTTTCGAAACATTCATTGGCGAAAACTGATGAATATCAAGTTTTGAAGCACTCACCATCGAAAATTGATGATTATCAAGTTTTCGAAACACTCATCGGCGAAAACAGATTAACAAGAAAATCATGTTTTAGAAACACTCGTTGGCGAAAACTGATGAATATAAGTTTTCGAAACACTCACCGGCGAAAACTGATGAATATCAAGTTTTCGAAACAGTCATTGGCGAAAACTGATTAACAAGAAAATCAAGTTTTTGAAACACTCATTGGCGAAAACTGATGAATATCAAGTTTTTGAAACAGTCATCAATGAAAACAAAATAACAAGAAAATCAAGTTTTCGAAACACTTATTGGCGAAAACTGAAGAATATCAAGTTTCTGAAACACTCACCGGCAAAAACTGATGAATATCAAAGTCAGTGGCACGCAGGCCCAAAATAGTCAGTACTAAAGTCCATACTAGAGTGACATCAGGGTCCCTGCCAAAATATGTGTCAGCTCTTGCTACCTGCCCATCACACCCTTTCTAAGTCCCCGGGGCATTCTCAACCGAAGGGAAGAAGAAAAGGATGTTAACCGCCTTCAGAATTTGGAAGTAACCCAGAAGGGGAACCTCTAGGAGCTCTACCTCAATCTCCAGCAGCAGTATGTACTTGGGCATCTGAACACACTAACCTAGAGAGATATAAAACTCTAGTAACGCAGATTACCAGTTTTATAAAAGGCTAATTATTGGTTCAGCTGCATTCCTAACAATACAGAAAAAGTACTTCCTTCCCATTTTACAGATAACTTAAACTGATCTAACATCCATTACAAGATATTTCAACATTTATAAAGATCAGAAAGTAATCAATACATCAATCACAAGATATTTCCACTCACACAGTTCAGAATATATAATCATGCTGAAAACCTGTAAATGGATAAAAGTCATTTTCTTTTTCAAAATATGCAGGTTTACCACTACATGCACTTATCAGCCATGCCAAGCATCAAGTCTCTCCAGGATCTGTACAACTGGTTAAACCATTACCATCAATTCAAAAAAATCTAATGAAACAGGACAATACCGACTTACCATTTAACATTATGGAAAGCCTGCCCAAATAAGCCCAACAGGTAATTACCTAACATCCCAGGGCTTCCCCGGTGTGCGCACATAGTTAGAACCTTAGGATCACCAGTCCCGGACTAGATTATTTCCTCACTAGTTGCTAGGCAGCTACGTCCCGAACGCATTCCTAGCCAGCCTAGTGTGTCCCTTTCATACAGATCAAATTATACAATAATTTTTTTCCACATGTAATGTTTACTCAGTTGCTATTCAATTGCCTCTCCAGGGCATATGCAAATTAAACACAGTTATTGCCTCTCCAGGGCATCAAAACACAGATATTGCCTCTCCAGGGCATCAAAACATAGATACTGCCTCTCCAGGGCATCAAAACATAGATATTACCTCTCCAGGGCATCAAAACACAGATATTGCCTCTCCAGGGCAATTTTACCATTTTACCCCTCCAGGGGCATATGCACATCAGAACACAGATGCATGCTCAAAGGCCTGCCCTTCAAGGGGTGGAATTAATCTTTTCCCCAAAGGGGTGGAAACATGCAATTCACACAATAAGGGTTGGGTGGAAAGATTTAGGGTTTTCACACATGCTTCAAAAATAAAAGAATGGGTAGCTCCTGAGTCGAATATAATTTTAAAATTTATGTTTTGAATCTTACCCGTGCCTTCTATGAGATCCTCAGTTTGTTCGTTGACAACCCCGTCCAGAGCAAAGACTCTTCCAACAGCCAATGTCCGGTTTCCGTTCCCTACAAGATCATTTACCTTGCATGCCCTAGCAAAATGTCCCATCTTCCCGCACCGGTAGTAGGTTAGGCAGGGTTAAGTATCGTAGTGTTCCCTATTGCACTTGGTGCATCGAGGACGGTTCACTCCAGTAGGGGCAGTTCTTCTGGTACTTCCCTGGGCAGGTTTAAAGTTTGGCTTCTTCACATTTAGGTTATTTTGGGGTCTCCTGTTGAATCTCTGGTTCACTAAGGCCTTATCACTCAGATTTTTGCTAATGATACGACATTTATTTACAACCTCCGCATAGTTCTTTATTACTAGCAGGGCTACTTGGGTCTTGATGTTTAGGTCTAACCCGGCCTCAATCTGACTCGCCATCCATCCCTCATCGTGTCTAAACTTTAGGTAAGTAGAGAATTTGGCAAGTTCCTCAAACTTGGCCAAATACTCGTCAAAGGGTCTCCTTCTCTGTTTCAACTGCAGAAACTCAATCCCTCTTTCTTTCTTTCTTTACACTCTCCAGATAGTATTTTGCTAGAAAGGCTTCCCAGGTCAAGGGGCGATTCGTACCCTCGAGTAGCTGTCTGGCTCCTCGCCACCAGTACTCAGCCTCACCTTGCAGTTGATAGACTGCAAAGGCTAACTTTTGTGGATCAGGGGTATGGAGTACCTCAAATAGCTTTTCTAGTTCCCTCAACCATTCTTCAGCCACAATAGGGTCGTAGGTGCCTCTGAAAACAAGAGGCCTAGCCTTCTGAAATTCAGTCCATCCCAGGTTATTGCCCTCATGATGCCCATTGTCATTTTGGTCATTGTTGTGGTTACCATGGGCCGGGCGAAGCACCTCGGTAGATGCTGAGGCCTGATCTCTTATAGCTTGTGCCATGTTTTCGAATGCGTGCATCATTTGACGCACCGTGTCATTTTCAGGTTGCCTATTGTTAGCATCGCTCCTTCTATTTGCCATAGCTTTCTGCTAAACAAAAATATCACTAAGGTGATCAATCTTAATAATATTGTTAAATAGAGAAAAGTACAGCAAATAAAGGAGATATGTAACAGTCTAGGGTTCCTAGCACAATCATAGACTCAATTCACTCAAACTGCCCTTCAAGGCATTTTAGTTTCACATATGCATGCTAAAACTCAGTTTCATGATTTGGATGCCACACACTTAAATAACTTGATAAAAACAATAATTTCAGTCACTGGTTAACAAAAGTCAAGCAAAAGTCAACCACAACGCCAAATATAACTTACACAGCAAGTAACAGGCATAATTATCAATTTAGGCATCCAAAGGTCATGAAATTTTACCACAAGCATCCTTAATAGATACTCAACAGCCTTAACCTGTTTTTCAATAAAGGCAATTGCATTTGGACCTTTAATTTCACCAATCATTTCAAAAGAGTCCCATTCTTTAATGTAAAGGAATTCAAGGCACATTTCAAGTATTTAGACCCCACTAAGTCACCCAAAGAGTCATTTAGGACCTGCTACACACATCCAGAAAATCCCAACAAAATTTAACCAGAATTTCGGTATAAATAGGACTTTTCGGCTTTTCTCAAGTTTTTCTTGCAAATTAGTCCCTATTAAGACCCAAATTCTGTTCTGGGTTGTTTCAAGCCAATACCCAAGTGCAGCAAGTACCTAAAGGCTATTTTTGACTTGCTCATGCAGTTTTCAAGAAAGATTACACCCAGAGGTCCTACTTTTGCAGCAAAATACATGGAATTTCTAAGAAATCAAGTGAGGTTATAAAATAGGGTTAGAGGCCACTTTGACCACTTCCCTGCCAATACAGAGGACCACACTAACTCGTAGGACCAGAAAGTACAGTAATTAAACCTCAAATTACTCAGTTCACACAGATTCTGAAAAATGGGCAAAAATAGTAAAATTATATCAGTTTAGTCCCTATTGCTTCTCCCTTTCTGTTTTGCGCTCTGACCAGCCCAATTTAGTATCTCCTAAGCAAATTTAGACCACTTGTGACTTGGACAGCAAGTGGGTGCAACCACATTAGTACAGAGTTGCTATTTTTGCAAGCATTTTTCTTGTTTTTGCCATTTTCTTCTCTTTTGACCCTTCTAGCTACTTAGGGTGCTTAGGCAAGTTCAAAAAGGGAATTCTAGTGTGTTTTCAAAGTGGTTAAAAAGCTTAATAGGTTCACACACCAGTAAATTACATAAAACACAAAACTCACAGCCACACTCAACATGTATGTATCACAAAATTCCACTTTTTGGCATGTCTAAGCTTTCCATAATTAAATTAGACTACCAACAAGCATTCTCTGGGTTTAGAAAGCTAAGACACTCACCAAGATGCACACATAACATGATTTACAAACTTTGATAACTCACTTTGTAAAACTGAAGTTATTCTTTCAAAAATCACAAGTTCACTCTTCCTTACCTTCTATGAGTTTCTAAAATAGAGATTTAGAATTGGATAGGCCAATTTTCAGCATGTAGCCACTGTGGGAAAACAGAAGGTACATGGGGGAGGTACACTCACCTTCCAGCAGTAGTTTAAAAAGGGTTCACTAACCATTTTCAGTTAAAAGAGTTCATTCCCACCACATGCCCTCCTTGTTTTAACACAAAAAATTTTCTTTCTTACTTTCATACCCTCACATTATCCTTCCAATACCTTGAAGAACTTACCAACTAGCATTTTACAGACGACTAGCAATGAAACATAAAATTTTTAAAAAGATGGCAGTAGGGAGAAAGAAACAAACACAGTTTTAAGTAAAGGAGAATTTCAGTTTTGAAGGCTAAGAATCATTACTATTAAACCCGAAGCTTCATGAATGACCACAACAGGTTCCTACCACCAAGAGGTCCTAATAACCTTTACTTAATCATTTCAACTCAATTCAGTATTCAGATCATCAGAAACACAAAATTCAGCAAGCATACAGTTCTACATTAGAAAACAGCATTTTTAGCAGAAAATTAGCATGTTTTCGAGGCTATGAACCCCTGTACGGAAGCCTCTGATCATACATGCATCAAGGGGCTTTTAAATTTCATTGTCTTAGCTTTCTATTGACTACTCACATGCTCCATTTGGACAAGAAATGAAAGAGTTATGCTTCTTGGAAGCAACACTGCCCAAAACAGGGCACTCTGTGGCAGCTTCAAGAAACTGAGTCATAGAGGCTCATACCACCATTTCTGGTGGATGATCTTTGCTCAGGGATGGAGAAGGAAGGGTAACACTACGTTACCTTGATTTTCAGGAGAAGAACCACGGATTTGAACCTCTGAACAGCTTGAGTAACTTGGTGCAAGAACAATAGAATTCTGGTGTGTGGGTGTGTGTGGATTTCTGCTTCTCTCTCTACCATCAGCTGCAATTTTTCGATTCCCCCAGTTCACACACAGTCTCAGCCTCTCTCTGAACCTATCCTATCTTGCTTTCAGCTCTCAACTCTGGTTTTAGGTTGCTGGTATGGCCTCCTCTCGGTTTTCATCTCTATTTATAACACCCAAGGCATGTGGAGTGGCAATGATGAGTATGGTGAGGTGTTGGGTTGCTGGGGCTTGGGCATCATGATTAGGAACACCTAAGGGTGTTTTACTGGCAGCTTAAGGGCTGTTTGGGGTGGCAATTAGGCACTTAGGCATCGGGTAGACTTTAATCTAGGTGTATCAGTGAGTGATGCTTAAGGGGTTGTTTAGTTTGTCTTCTAAAGTGATGGGTCTTGATATTTCAATCTTATTTCTGGTCACTTTCTTCTTTCCTTTGGTTTCCTCAAGTCGCTGGCAACTATAACCACCTTAATTGGATATTTACTTGGCTTTAAAAATAGTACATTCAGTTAGAAGCTCTTAAAAGCATTAAAAGGGACTAATTAGTGATAAATTTCCTATTTATCTCTATTTTTAAAATATGTAACCTACCTAATTATGTTTGTTTTTTATTTAATTTCATGGCTGGCACTTTGTAGGGTAGTTTAGGGTGTCTTTAAGTGGTTAAATTGAGCTTCCTTAGCCCTTAATTAAGCTAAAGGGCTTAAGCTTCAATTTTTCAGTTCTTTCTTTTTAGTCCTGAATTGTTACTGTAGAAAATGTGTCCTTTTAGGACTCTTCTTGAGGTTGGGGTCCCTTAGCTAAGTCTTAGGGTATCTCTAGAGTGTCTTAGGGTAATTTACTAGGGTCAAATAGGTCTTTTCCACCCTATTTAACTCATTAAAGAAAAGGGTTAAAAACTAACTTTTTCCATTCAATCTGGTCCCTATGGTTAGGGATAAGGTTCCTCTGGTCATTTTTCTCTGATTTTTGGGTCTCTTGGCCTCAAGTTAGGGTTTTATAGAATTATTTACAAACAAAGAGACTGTTTGAAAAAGTCAAACATGTTAAATAAAAGGTCAACACTTTTGAAAAAGTAAACAGTTCTTAGCAAAAGTCAACAAAGAGACTTTTTGGTCAAAATTGAGTTTTCAATTTTGGGATGTTACACGAAACACTCATTGGTGAATACTAATTAATAACAAAATCAAATATTGGAAACACTCATTGGCAAAAACTAATGAATATCATGTTTTCGAAAAACACACCGGCAAAAACTTATGAATATAAAGTTTCTGAAACACTCATCGGCGAAAACAGATTAACAAGAAAATCAAGTTATCGAAACACTCATTGCCGAAAACTGATGAATATCAAGTTTTCGAAACACTCATCGGCGAAAACTGATGAATATCAAGATTTCAAAACACTCATCGGCGAAAACTGATTAAGAAGAAAATCTAGTTTTCGAAACACTCATTGGCGAAAACTGAAGAATATCAAGTTTTCGACACACTCATCGACGAAAACTAATGAATATGAAGTTTTCAAAACACTAATCGGCAAAAATTGATTAACAAAAAAATCAAGTTTTTGGAACACTCATCGGCGAAAACTGATGAATATCAAGTTTTCGAAACACTCATCGGCTAAAACTGATTAACAAGAAAATCAAGTTAACGAAACACTCATTGGCGGAAACTAATCAATATTAAGTTTTCGAAACACTCAGTAGCGAAAACTAATGAATATCAAGTTTTCGAAACACTCACCGGTCAAAACTGATGAATATCAAGTTTTCGAAATACTCACTGGCGAAAACTGATTAATATAAAGTTTTCGAAAAACTCATTGGCGAAAATTGATTCACAAGAATATCATGTTTTGGAAACACTCACTGGTGAAAATTCATGAATATCTGGTTTCTGAAACTCTCACCGGTAAATTGATGAACATCAAGTTTTCGAAACACTCATCGGCGACTACTAAATAACAAGAAAATCTAGTCTTCGAAACACTCATTGGTGAAAACTGATAAATATCTAGTTTTCGAAAAACTCAACGACGAAAATAGATTAATATCAAGCTCTTAAAACAATCATTGGCGAATACTGATTAACAGGAAAATTAAGTTTTCGAAACACTCATTGGTGAAAACTGATGAACATCAAAATTTTGAAACACTCACCGTCGAAAACTGATGAATATCAAGTTTCCGAAACACTCATTGGTAAAAATTGATCAATATCAAGTTTTCGAAACTCTCAATGCTGAAAACTGGTGAATATCAAGTTTTCGAAATACCCTCCGGTGAAAACTGATTAACAAGGAAATCAAATTTTCGAAACTCTCATTGGCGAACATTAATGAATATCAAATTGTCGAAACACTCACCGATGAAATCTGATTAACAAGAAATTCAAGTTTTCAAAACACTCATTGGCGAAAACTGATGAATATCATGTTTCCGAAACACTCATCGGCAAAAACTTTTGAATATCATGTTTTCGAAACAATCATTTGCATAAACTGATAAATATGAAAATCAAGTTTTCAAAACATTCATTTGTGAAAACTGATTAACATCAAGATTCCGAAACTGTAATCGGCGAAAACTTAGGAATATCATTTTTTGGATACATTCACCATCAAAAACTAATGAATATCAAGTATTCGAAACACTCATCGGCGAAAACTCATGATAAATATCAAGTTTTCGAAACACTCATTGGCAAAAATTGATAAACCTCAAATTTTTGAAACAGTCACCGGCAAAAACTTATGAATATCAAGTTTTCGAAACACTCATCGGCGAAAACTGATGAATATCAAGTTTTCGAAACAATCATCGCCGAAAACTGATGAATATCAAGTTTTCAAAACACTCAGCGGTGAAAACTAATGAATATCAAATTTTCGAAACAGTCATCGACAAAAACTGATTAACAAGAAAATCAAGTTTTCGAAACACTCATTGCCAGAGACTGATGAATATCAAGTTTTTGAAACTCTCACCGGCGAAAACTGATGAATATCAAGTTTCCGAAACACTCATCGGCGAAAATTGATTAACAAGAAAATCAAGTTTTTGAAACACTCATTGGCAAAAACTGATGAATATCATGTTTCCGAAACACTCATCGGCGAAAACTGATGAATATCAAGTTTTCAAAACACTCATTGGCGAAAATTGATTAACAAGAAAATCAAGTTTTCGAAACATTCATTGGCAAAAATTAATGAATATCATGTTTCTGAAACACTCACCGGCAAAAACTGATGAATATCAAGTTTTCGAAACACTCACCGGCAAAAACTTATTAAAAAGAATATCAAGTTTTCGAAAAACCCATTAGCGAAAACTGATGAATATCAACTTTTCGAAACCCTCACTGGCGAAAACTGATGAATATGATGTTTTCGAAACACTCATTGGCGAAAACTGATTTACTAGAAAATCAAGTTTTCGAAACACTCACCGGGGAAAACTAACGAATATCAAGTTTTCGAAACACTTACCGGCGAAAACTAATCAATATCAAGTTTTGGAAACACTCATTGGCGAAAACTGATTAATAAGAAAATCAAGTTTTCGATACACTGATTGGGGAAAATTGATGAATGTCTAGTTTCTGAAACACTCATTGGCGAAAACAGATGAGTATCAACTTTCCGAAACACTCAGCGTCGACTATAGAATAACAATAAAATTAAGCTTTTGAAACACTCATTGACGAAAACTGAAGAATATCAAGTTTTCGAAACACTCACCGGCGAACATTAATGAATGTCAAGTTTTCGAAACACTCATCGACGACTACTAAATAACAAGAAAATCTAGTTTTCGAAACACTCATTGGTGAAAACTGATGAATATCTAGTTTTCGAAAAACTCACCAACGAAAACAGATTAACATCAATTTCTCAAAACAATCATTGGCGAACACTGATTAACAGGAAAATCAAGTTTTCGTAACAATCATTGGTGAGAATTGATGAATATCTTGTTTTCGAAACACTCACCGGCGAAAACTGATCAAAATCAAGTTATCGAAACACTCATTGGCGAAAACTGATGAATATCAAGTTTGTACAACACTAATCGCCGAAAACTGATGAATATCAAGTTTTCGAAACACTCATTGGCGATAACTTATTTACAAGAAAATCAAGTTTTCGAAACACACATCGCCGAATACTTAGTAACAAGAAAAGCAATTTCTCGAAACACACATTGGCGAAAACTGATGAATATCAAGTTTTCGAAACACTCACCGGGGAAAACTAATGAATATCAGGTTTTCGAAATACTAAACGACGAAAACGAATTAACAAGAAAATCAAGTTTTCGAAACACTGATTGGCGTAAATTGATGAATTTCTGGTTTCTGAAACACCCACCGGCGATAACTGATGAATATCAAGTTTTCGAAACACTTTTCGGCGACTACTGAATAACAAGAAAATAAAGTTTTCGAAACACACATTGGCAAAAACAGAAGAATATCAAGTTTTCGAAACAGTCACCGGTGAAAACTAATGAATATCAAGTTTTCAAAACACTCATCGACGAAAACTGATTAACAAGAAAAACAAGTTTTCGAAACAATCGTTGGTGAAAACTGATGAATATCTAGTTTTCGAAAAACTCACCGGCAAAAAATGAAAAATATCAAGTTTTCAAAACACTCATTGGCGAAAACTGATGAATATCAAATTTTCGAAACACTCACCGGCGAAAAGTAATGAATATCAAGTTTTCGAAACACTCACCGGCGAACACTGATCAATATCAAGTTTTCGAAACACTCAATGGTGAAAATTGATGAATATCAAGTTTTCGAAACACTCACCTACGAAAACTGATGAATATCATGTTTTCGAAACACTCATCGGCGAAAACTGATTAACAAGAAAATCAAGTTTTCGAAACACTCATCGGCAAAAACTGATGAATATCAAGTTTTCGAAACACTCATCGGCGAAAACTGATTAACAAGAAAATCAAGTTTTCGAAACACTCATCAGCGAAAACTGATTAACAAGAAAATCAAGTTTTCGAAACACTCATTGGCGAAAACTGATGAATATCAAGTTTTCGAAACACTCACCGGCGAAAACTAATGAATATCAAGTTTTCGAAACGCTCATTGGCGAATACTGATTAACAAGAAAATCAAGTTTTCGAAACACTCATTGGCGAAAACTGATGAATATCAAGTTTGTGAAACACTAATCGGCAAAAACGAATGAATGTCATGTTTTCGAAAAACTCATCGGCGAAAACTGATGAACATCAAATTTACGAAACACTCACCGGCGAAAACTAATGAATATCAAGTTTTCGAAACACTCATTGGCGAAAGCTGATGAACATCAAATTTTCAAAACACTCACCGACGAAAACTAATGAATATCAAGTTTTCGAAACACTCACCGGTGAAAATTGATCAATATCAAGTTTTCGAAACATTAAATGGCGAAAACTGATGAATATCAAGTTTCCAAAACACTCACCGGCAAAAACTGTTGAATATCAAGCTTTCGAAACACTCATCGGCAAAAACTTATGAACAAGAAAATCAAGTGCTCGAAACACTCATTGGCGAATATTGATGAATATCAAGTTTTCGAAACACTCAACGGCGAAAACTGATGAATATCAAGTTTTCGAAACACTCATCGGCGAAAACTGATTGACAAGAAAATCAAGTTTTCGAAACACTCATTCGTGAAAATTGATCAAAATCTAGTTTTCAAAACATTCATTGGCGAAAACTGAATAACAAGAAAATCAAGTTTTCGAAACACTCATCGGTGAAAACTTATGAATATCAAGCTTTCGAAACACTCACCTGTGAAAACTAATTAACAAGAAAATCAAGTTTTCGAAACACTCGTTGGCAAAAACTGATGAATATCAAGTTTTTGAAACACTCACGTGCGAAAACTAATGAATATAAAGTTTTCAAAACACTCATCGGCGAAAACTGATTAACAAGAAAACTGTATCGTCCAAGTTTCTTTATTGATTTTAGTTGCGGAATTAGGTTATTTACTTAACTTCTTCAAATCCTGGTCTAATTTTTTTCTTTTTCCTTTCATGAAGATAAGTGTTTCCCCCAAGGATCGCTTACTCTCGGTTTGTTATTTTAACCTAAGAAACAAGAAGTTACATGTTTGATACTCTCGCACTCTCCCAAAATACACATATGAATAAGGTTAAGTTGAAATCAGGTACTATACCTCCTTATATTACCTAAGCAGTTCAAACCTAGGTCTACAACATATAATCCATACAGACATACATATATACAGACATAAGTATTAAACTTAGTGGCTCACAGGCCTAAAATAGTCAGTACTAAACCTATACTAGAGTGACATCAGAGTCACTGCCAAAATGTGAGTCAGCTCCTGCTACCTGTCCATCTCACCCCTTTCTAAGTCCTTGGGCATTCTCAACCGAAGGGAAGAAGAAAAGGATGTTAACTGTCTTCAGGATTTGGAAGTATCCCAGAAGGGGTACCTCCAGGAACTCTACCTCAATCTCCAGCAACAGTATGTACCTGGACATCTGAACACACTAACGTAGTGAGATATAAAATCCCAGTAACATAGATTACCAGTTTTATAAAAGACTAATTAGTGGTTTAGCTGCATTCCTAAGAATACAGAAAAATACTTCCTTCTCAATCAACAGATAAAATAAACTTGACATACATCAATTACAAGATATTTCCACTTTCAGAGAGAAATCAATACATCAATCACCAGATATTTCCATTTATACAGATTCAGAGATATATGGTCATGCTGAAAGCTATAAACAGATGAAAAGTCATTTTCATTTTAAAAACATGCATAATTACCACTATATGCAATTTTCAGCCATGCCAGTCTTTTCAAAAAGATTCATGTTTACCTCTACATGCAACCGTCAAGTCTACCAGGAGCTGTTACAACTGGTTAAACCATTACCATCAATTCAAAACAATCTAATGAAACAGGACAATACCGACTTACCATTTAACACTATGGAAAGCCTGCCCAGATAAGGCTAACAGGTAATTACCTAACATCCCAGGGCGTCCCCCGGTGTGCGCACAAATTTAGAACCTTAGGATCACCAGTCCCGGACTGGATTATTTCCTCACTAGTTGCTAGGCAGCTACGTCCCAAACGCATTCCTAGCCAGCCTAGTGTGTCCTCTTCATACAGATCAAATTTTTCAATATAACTTTTATTCACAGGTAATTTTTACTCAGTTGTCAAATCAATTGCGTCTCCAGGGCATCAAAACACAAACAATGCCTCTCCAGGGCAAATTTACCATTTTACCCCTCCAGGGGCATATGCACATCAACATACAGATGCATGCTTAAAAACCTGCCCTTCCAGGCATTCTAGTTTCACAGATGCATGCTAAAACTAAGTTTAATGATTTGGATGCCACACACATAAATAGTCTTATAAAATCAATAAATTCAACCACTGGTCAACAAAAGTCAACCAGAAGTCAGCCATACTGTCAAATATAACTTCCATCACAAGTAACAGGCCTAACCATCAATTTAATCATCCAAAGGTCAAGAAATTTCACGACAAGCATCATTAAAGCATACATAACAACCTAAATCAATTTTCCAATAAAGACAATTGCATTTGGACCCTTAATTTCACAAATATTTTCAAAAGAGTCCATTTCTTTAAATAAGGAAATTCAAGGTTCATTTCAAGTATTTAGACCTTACTCAGCGATCCAAAGAGTCAATTAGGACCTGCTACAAACATCCAGAAAATCCCAACAGAATTGAACCAGAATTTGGGTAGAAATAGGACTTTTCAGTTGTTATCAAGTTTTTCTTGCAAATTAGTCCCTATTAAGACCCAAATTCTGTTCTGGGTTTTGTCAAGCTAAAACCAGGGTGTAGCAAGTACCTAAAAGCTAATTGGGACTTGCTCATGCAGTTTTCATAGAAAAATAGCAACCAGAACACATACTTTTGCAGCAAAACACATAAATTTTCCCAAAAATCAAATTGAGCATAGAATGGGGTTAGAAACCACTCTGACCACCTCCCTGCCAACCCATAGGTCCATACTAGCATACAGAACTAGAAAGTATAGAAATTTTACCACAGATAACTCAGTTTACACAGATTAAAAAGGGGCAAAAACAAAAAAATAAGTTCACTTTAGTCCCTATTTCATACACTTTTCTGTTCTGACCTTTATCCAGCCTAGTTTAGCATCTCATAAGCAAGATAAGACCACTTGTGGCTTGCACAACAAGTGTGTGCAGCCACATCAGTACAGAGTGGCTATTTTTGCAAGTCTTTCACTCTTTTTACCATTTCTCCTCTTTTGGCCTTTTTTCTGTTTTCCAAGCCATAGGATAGCACATTTTCTATTTGGGAAGGATACTTAGGAGTTTTAGAGGGTGGGATGACAAGTCTACCCTCTTCGAACCTGAGTACCCAAGTTTTCGGCCACTAACTGCGTCTTTCCTTGCTTGTTTCCCTAATTTCCATTCTAGGAGTATGTGAATCCCTAAGACTCTTACTTTGTTTCTTGGCACTTTTCTTCTACTGTTTTGACATTTCCTGCCCTCATAAATCTTGTTTGACAATAAAGGGTAAGTTTCACAGTGTCAAAGGAAATGTTGCCATTTTAGCCACTTAGGTATTTAGACAATGCCCAGACAAGAATCTCAGCAAATTTACAATGGTTAGGGGTCCAATTTTTATCATATACCATAAATCTAATCAAACACAACACTCAAGACTATACCATCACTCTTACACAATTGAAACTCAGAAACTTCCTTTAAAATTTCCAGCAGGCATTCATGGTTTTGGTGGTTAGAGAACTCAGAAATTCATGTTAAATTTCAGAAATATTAGAAATGGTAAGTTTGCAAGTTCATTGGTAAAACTCAGGTTATGCATTCCAACAATGTTTTATTTTCATTTTTCTCAAAACAGCAAGCTACCACATCTTCCCTATTCTGAACTTAACATTTTCCTCAAGCAAATCTGAGCTAACAACCACTTCTAGTAACCCTGGCAATAATGTCACCGAGAAGGGATGAACATTTTCAAAACTAAAAATCCAAGAACTTACTGCAAATCAAATTTTGAACCCTTCATCCACAACACCCCACTACTGAACCAGAAGTTCTTAGAAGTAGTCAAAGCAGATCTTCGACCTCCCATAGTCCCATTAACATTTATTATCTCATCTAAACGCAGTTCAGAACTCAAACTACCAGAAACAACAAAAACAGCAAGCATACATTTCTATATCAGAAAACAGCATTTTTAGCAGAAAATCAATAGGTTTTCGAGGCTCTGAACCCCTATACGGAATCCTATTATGATGCATTCATAAACGTGCTTTTAAAGATAATTCTGTTAGATTTCTAATGACTACTCACACGCTCAAATTGAATAACAGATGAAGGAGATATGCCTCATGGAAGCTTCACTGCCCAAAACAGGGCATTCTGTGGCAGCCTCGGGGAAAAGAGTCATAGAGGTTTATACCACCATTTCTGGTGGATGCTCTTGGCTCAGTGATGGCGAAGGAAGGGTAACACTACGTTACCTTGATTTCCAGAAGAAGAGACACGGATTTGGGGCTCTGAACAGCTTGGGCAAACTGATGCAAAACAGCAAGGTTTCTGGTGTGAATGTGTGTGTGGATTTCTGCTTCTCTCTCTACCTCCAGCTGCAATCCTACGATTCTCCTAGCTCACACACGATCTCAGCCTCTCTCTGAACCTGTTCTCTCTTGCTCTCAACTATCAACTTCTGATTTTAGCTACTGGTGTGGCTTTCTCTCGGTTTTAACTTCTTATATAACACTCACACCATGTGAAATCCCAATGATTAGTGGGATGAGGTGTTGGCTGGCTGGGGCTTCATGGATTAGTGTTAGGACACATATTAGGGGTGTGCTGGCAACTTAAGGGCTCGTTTGGGTGGGCAATTAGGCACTTAAGCCTCGGGTAGGCCTTAATCTCGGTGCATTAGTGGTTGATACTTAAGGGCATGTTTAATTTAAGTTGTAAATTAGTTAGTCTCGGTTTCCAGCCTCAATCCTCTTCATTCTGGTCATGTACTTTGCTTACTCAAGTTGCTGGGTGTGGTAAGTACCTTGATTGGGTCTTTAATTGGCATTAAAAACAATAGATTCGGTTACAAGTGCTTAAAGGCATTAAAAGGGATTAATTTGTTATAAGTTTCCTATTTATTGCTATTTTTAAAATATGTAACTCACCTAATTGTGTTTTTTTTTATTTAATTTCATGGGTGGCACTTTGTAGGATAGTTTAGGGTGTCTCTAAGTGGTCAAATTGAGCTTCCTTAGGCCTTAAGTAAGCTAAAGGGCTAAAGCTCCAATTTTTCAGTTCTTTCATTTTAGTTCTGAATTTTCACTGGAAAAATTGAATCTTTTTAGGACTCTTCTTGAGGTTGGGGTCCCTTAGTCAGGTCTTAGGGTATCTCTAGAGTGTCCTAGGGTATCTTTCAAGGGTCAAATATGTCTTTTCTGCCCTATTTCACTCATTAAAGAAAAGGGTTAAAACTAACTTATTCTTTTCAATTTAGTCCCTAGGGTTAGGGTTAGGGTTCCTCTGGTCATTTTTCTCTGGTTTTTGGGTCTCTTGACCTCTAGTTAGGGTTTCATAAACTTAATTACAAACAAAAACGAAGGCAAACACATCCCAACACTTGAAAATCAAAAAGTCAAACAAGTTAAAGAAAAGTCAACACAAAAGTCAACAACATAGAAAAAGTCAACACTTTGACTTTTTGGTCAAAGTTGAGTTTCCATTTTTGGGACGTTCCAAAAACCAAGTTTTCGAAACACTGGTTGGAGAAAACAGATGAATATCAACTTTTCGAAAGACTCACCGGCAAAAGCTGAGGAATATCAATTTTTCGAAACACTCATTGACGAAAACAGATTAATAACAAAACCATGTTTTCGAAACACTCGTCGTAGAAAACTAACGAATATCAAGTTTTTGAAACACTAATTGGCGAAAACAGATGAATATCAAGTTTTCGTAACACTCACCAGCAAAACCTAATCAATATCAAGTTCTCGAAACACTCAATGGCGAAAACAGATGAATATCATGTTTTCGAAACACTCACCGACGAAAACTGATGAATAACATGTTTTCGAAACACTCATTGGCGAATACTATTTAACAAGAAAATCAAGTTTTCGAAATCCTCATTGGTGAAAATTGATGAATATCTAGTTTTCGAAACACTCATAGGCGAAAACTGATAAATCTCAAGTTTTCAAAACACTCATGGGCGTAAACTGATTAACAAGAAAATCAGGTTTTCGAAACACTGATTGGCGAAAATTGATGAATATTTAGTTTCTAAAACACTCAACGGCGAAAACTGATGAATATCAAGTTTTCGAAACAGTCACTGGCGAATACTGATTGACAAGAAAATAAAATTTTCGAAACACTCATTAGCTAAAACTGATGAATATCAAGTTTTTGAAACACTCACTGGCGAAAACTAATGAATATCAAGTTTTCGAAACACTCACCGACGAACACTGATCAATATCATGTTTTCGAAACATTCATGTGCGAAAATGGATGAATATCAAGTTTTCGAAACACTTACCGGCAAAAACTAACGAATATCAAGTTTTCGAAACACTCATCGACGAAAACTGATTAACAAGGAAATCAAGTTTTCGAAACACTCATTGGTGAAAACTGATAAATATTAAGTTTTTGAAACAGTCATTGGGAAAAACTTATGAATATCAAGTTTTCCAAACACTCATCGGCGGAATCAGATTAACAAGAAAATCAAGTTTTCGAAACATTCATTGGCGGAAACTGAAGAATATCAAGTTCTCGAAACAATCACCAGTGAAAACTTATGAATATCAAGTTTTCGAAACATTCATTAGCGAAAACAGATTAAAAAGAATATCAAGTTTTCGAAACACTCATTGGCGAAAACCGATGAATATCAAGTTTCTGAAACACTAATCGGCGAAAATTGTAGAATATCAAGTTTTCGAAACATTCATCGGCGAAAACTGATTAACAAGAAAATCAAGTTTTCGAAACACTTACTGGCGAAAACTGATGAATATCAAGTTTTTGAAACACTCACCGGCGAAAACTAATGAATATCAAGTTTTCGAAATACTCGTAGGCGAAAATTGATTAAAAAGAAAATCAAGTTTTTGAAACACTCATTGGAGAAAACTGATGAATATCAACTTTTCGAATCACTAACCGGCGAAAACTGAGGAATATCATTTTTTCGAAACACTCATTGCGAAAGCAGATTAACAAGAAAATCAAAGTTTCAAAACACTCACCGGCGAAAACTAACGAATATCATGTTTTCAAAACACTCATTGGAGAAAACTGATGAATATCAAGTTTTCGAAACACTCACCGATGAAAACTAATGAATATCAAGTTTTCGAAACACTCATCGGCAAAAACTGATGAATATCAAGTTTTCGAAACACTCACTGGCGAAAACTGATGAATATCAAGTTTTCAAAACACTCACTGGCGAAAACTGATGAATATCAGGTTTTCGAAACACTCATCGGTGAAAACTTATTAAGAAGAACATCAAGTGTTCGAAACACTCACTGGAAAAAACGGATGAATATCATGTTTTCAAAACACTCATCGGCTAAAACTAATTAACAAGAAAGTCAAGTTTTTGAAACACTCTTTGGTGAAAACTGATAAATATATAGTTTTCGAAAAACTCACTGGCAAAATAGATTAATATCAAGCTTTCGAAACACTCATTGGAAAATACTAATTAACAAGAAAATCAAGTTTTCGAAACACTCATTAGCGAAAACTGATGAATATCAAATTTTCGAAACACTCACCAGCGAAATCTAATGAATATCAATTTTTCGAAACACTCATCGGCCAAAACTGATCAATATCAAGTTTTTGAACCACTCAACGACGAAAACTGAAGAATATCAAGTTTTCGAAACACTCATCGGCGAAAACTAATGGATATAATGTTTTCGAAACACTCATCGACAAAAGCTGATTAAGAAGGAAATCAAGTTTTCAAAACACTGATTGGCGGAAACGAATGAATATCATGTTTTCGAAACACTAATAGGCGAAAACTGATTAACAAGAAAATCTAGATTTCGAAACACTCGTTGAAAATTGATGAATATCTAGTTCTCGAAACACTCACCGGCGAAAACTGATCAATATCAAGTTTTCGAAACACTCATCGACGATAACTGATTAACAAGAAAATCAAGTTTTCGAAACAATCATTGACGAAGCCTGATGAATATCAAGTTTCGGAAACACTAATCGGCGGAAACTGATGAATATTTGGTTTTCAAAACACTCATCGGCGCAAACTGATGAACAACAAATTTTTGAAACACTTAGCGGCGAAAACTTATGAATATCAAGTTTTCGAAACACTCATTGCTGAAAACTGATGAACATCAAAATTTTGAAACACTCACCGTTGAAAACTAATGAATATCAAGTTTTCGAAACACTCACCGGCGAAAACCGATCAATATCAAGTTTTCGTAACACTGAATGGCGAAAACTGATGAATATCAAGTTTCCGAAATACTCACCGGCGAAAACTGATGAATATCATGTTTTCGAAACACTTATCGGCGAAAACTTGTTAACAAGAAAATCAAGTTTTCGAAACACTCACCGGCGAAAACTGACCAATATCAAGTTTTCGAAACACTCATTGGCGACAACTGATGAATATCAAGTTTTCAAAACACTCACCGAATAAAACTGATCAATATCAAGTTTTCGAAACACTCATTGCCAAAAACTAATTAACAAGAAAATCGAGTTGTCGAAACACGCATTGGCGAAAACTTTTTAACAAGAAAATCAAGTGTTTGAAAACACTCATTGGTGCAAACGAATGAATATCAGGTTTTTTGAAACACTCACCGGCGAAAACTGAT
>JAAIUW010000127.1:0-72480 GCA_014851425.1 Senna tora | reverse complement strand
TTTTGAAACACCATTGGCGGAAGGAACTGATAAATTAAAGTTTCGAAACACTCACCGGCGAAAACTGATGAATATTAGGTTTTCGAAACAGTTACTAGCGAAAACTGGTTAAGAAGAAAAAAAGGATATCGGAACACTCATCGGCGAAAATTGATTAACATGAAAATCAATTTTCGAAACACTCATTGGCAAAAATTGATGAATATCAAATTTTCGAAACACCCACCGGCAAAAACTGATGAATATCAAGCTTCCGAAACACTCATGGGCGCGAAACTGATTAACAAGAAAATCAAGTTTTTGAAACACTCATTGGAGAAAACTGATGAATATAAAGTTTCCGAAGCACTAATCGGCGAAAATTGAGAATATCAAGTTTTCAAAACACTCATCGGCGGAAAACCGATTAACAAGAAAATCAAGTTTCGAAACACTCACCGGCGAAAACTGAGAATGTCAAGTTTTCGAAACACTCATCGGCGAAAACTGATTAACTAGAAAATCAAGTTTCGAAACACTCATCAGCGAAAACTGATTAACAAGAAAATGAAGTTTTCGAAACACTAAATTGCGAAAACTGATGAGTATTAAATTTCGGAAACACTAATCTGCGAAAACTGTTGAATTTCTAGTTTTCGAGACACTCATCAGCGAAAACTGATAAACAAGAAAATCAAGTTTTCGAAACAGTAAATTGCGAAAACTGATGAATATCAAGTTTCCGAAACACTAATATGCAAAAACTGATGACTATCTTGTTTTCGAGACACTCATCGGCAAAACCTGGTTAACAAGAAAATCAAGTTTTCGAAACATTCATTGGCGAAAACTGATGAATATCATGTTTTCGAAACACTCACCGGCGAAAATTGATGAATATCAAGTTTTCGAAACACTCATAGGCGAAAAATGATTGACAGGAAAATCAAGTTTTCGATGAACTCATTGGCAAAAACTGAAGAATATCAAATTTCCGAAATAGTTACCGGCAAAAACTGATGAATATCAAGTTTTCGAAACACTCATCGGCGAAAACTGATTAACAAGAAAATCAAGTTTTTGAAACAGTCATTGGCGAAAACTGATGAATATCAAGTTTTCGAAACACTCACCGGCGAAAATTGATGAATATCAAGTTTCGGAAATACTAATTGGGGAAAACTGATGAATATCAAGTTTTCGAAACACTCATCGGCGAAAACTGATTAAAGAGAAAATCAAGTTCCCGAAACACTTATTGCCCAAAACTGTTGAATATCATGTTTTCCAAACACTTATCGTCGAAAACTAAAAAACAAGAAAATCAAGTTGTTAAAACACACCTTGTCGAAAACTGGAGAATTTCCTTGTTCTCGAAACACTCATCAGTGATAACTGATGAATATCAAGTTTTCAAACACTAAGAGGTGAAAACTATTTAACAAGAAAATCAAGTTTTCGAAACACTCAATGGCGAAAACTGATGAATATCAAGTTTCGAAACACTCATCGGAGAAAGCTGATTAACAAGAAAATCTACTTTCTGAACACTGATTGGCGAAAAACTATTGAATATCATGTTTTCGAAACACTCACCGGTTGAAAACTGATTAACAAGAAAATCAAGATTTTCGAAACACTCATTGGCGAAAACTAAAGAATGTCAAGTTTCCGAAACATTCGCCGGCGAAAACTGACGAATATCAAGTTTTCAAAACATTCATCGGCGAGAACGATTAACAAGAAAATCAAGTTTTCGAAACACTTATTGTCGAAAATTGATGAATATCAAGTATTCGAAACACTCATCGGCGAAAACTGATTAACAAGAAAATCAAGTTTTCGATACACACATTGGCAAAAACTTATGAATATCAAGTTTGTGAAACACTCACCGGTGAAACTGATTAACAAGAAAATCAAGTTTTCGAAACACTCATTGGCGAAAACTGATGAATATCAAGTTTCTGAAACACTCACTGGCGAAAACTGATGAATATCAAGTTTTGAAACACTCATTGGCGGAAACTGATAAATTTCAATTTTTCGAAACACTCGCCTGGCGAAAACTGATGAATATCAAGTTTTCGAAACACTCATCGGCGAAAACTGATTAACATGAAAATCATGTTTTCGAAACACTCATCGGCGAAAATTGATTAACAAGAAAATGATGTTTTCGAAATGTTCATTGGCGAAAATTGATACATTTCAAGTTTTCGAGACACCCACTTATGAAAACGGAAGAATATCTAGTTTTCAAAACACTCATCGGCGAAAATTGATTAACAAGAAATTCATGTTTGCGACACACTCATTCGCGAAAACTGAAGAATATCACGTTTCCGACACACTCACCGGCGAAAACTGATGAAAATCATGTTATCGAAACACTCATCGGTGAAATTTGATTAACAACAAAATCAAGTTTTCGAAACACTCATTGGCGAAAACTGAAGAATGTCAAGTTTTCGAAACACTCATCGGCGGAAACTGATTAACAAGAAAATTAAGTTTTCGAAACACTCATCGGCGAAAACTGATTAACAAGAAAATCTAGTTTTCGAAAACACTAAATTGCGAAAACTGATGAGTATTAAATTTCGGAAACACTAATCTGCGAAAACTGTTGAATTTCTAGTTTTCGAGACACTCATCAGCAAAAACTGATAAACAAGAAAATCAAGTTTTCGAAACAATAAATTGCGAAAACTGATGAATATCAAGTTTCCGAAACACTAATATGCGAAAACTGATGACTATCTTGTTTTCGAGACACTCATCGGCAAAAACTGGTTAACAAGAAAATCAAGTTTTCGAACATTCATTGGCGAAAACTGATGAATATCATGTTTTCGAAACACTCACCGGCGAAAATTGATGAATATCAAGTTTTCGAAACACTCATAGGCGAAAAATGATTGACAGGAAAATCAAGTTTTCGATGAACTCATTGGCAAAAACTGAAGAATATCAAATTTCCGAAATAGTTACCGGCAAAAACTGATGAATATCAAGTTTTCGAACACTCATCGGCGAAAACTGATTAACAGAAAATCAAGTTTTTGAAACAGTCATTGGCGAAAACTGATGAATATCAAGTTTTCGAAACCACTCACCGGCGAAATTGATGAATATCAAGTTTCGGAAATAATAATTGGCGAAAACTGATGAATATCAAGTTTTCGAAACACTCATTCGGCGAAAATTGATTAACAGAAAATCAAGTTTCCGAAACACTTATTGGCGAAAACTGGTGAATATCAAGTTTTCGAAACACTCATCGGCGAAAATTTATTAACAAAAAAATCAAGTTTTCGAAACTCTCATTGGCGAAAACTGATGAATATCAAGTTTTCGAAACACTCACCGGCGAAAACTGATGAATATCATGTTTTCAAAACACTAAGAGGTGAAAACTATTTAACAAGAAAATCAAGTTTTCGAAACATTCAATGGCGAAAACTGATGAATATCAAGTTTTCGAAACACTCATCGGAGAAAGCTGATTAACAAGAAAATCTACTTTCTGAAACACTCATTGGCGGAAAACTATTGAATATCATGTTTTCGAAACACTCACCGGTGAAAACTGATTAACAAGAAAATCAAGATTTCGAACACTCATTGGCGAAAACTAAAGAATGTCAAGTTTCCGAAACATTCGCCGGCGAAAACTGACGAATATCAAGTTTTCAAAACACTCATCGGCGGAGAACGATTAACAAGAAAATCAGTTTTCGAAACACTTATTGGCGAAAACTGATGAATATCAAGTATTCGAAACACTCATCGGCGAAAACTGATTAACAAGAAAATCAAGTTTTCGATACACACATTGGCAAAAAATTATGAATATCAAGTTTGTGAAACACTCACCGGTGAAACTGATTAACAAGAAAATCAAGTTTTCGAAACACTCACTGGCGAAAACTGATGAATATCAAGTTTCTGAAACACTCACTGGCGAAAACTGATGAATATCAAGTTTTTGAACACTCATTGGCGGAAACTGATAAATTTTCAATTTTTCGAAACACTCGCCGGCGAAACTGATGAATATCAAGTTTTCGAAACACTCATCGGCGAAAACGATTAACACGAAAATCATGTTTTCAAACACTCATCGGCGAAAACTGATTAACAAGAAAATCAAGTTTTCGAAACACTCATTGGCGAAAACTGATGAATACCAAGTTTTCGAAACACTCAACGGCGAAAACTGTCGAATAACAAGTTTTCAAAACACACATCAGCGAAGACAGATTAACAAGAAAATCAAGTTTTCGAAGCACTCATGGGCAAAAACTGATGAATATCAAGTTTTCGAAACACTCAGCGGCGAAAACTGATGAATATCAAGTTTTCAAAACACTCATCGGCGAAAACCGATTAACAAGAAAATCAAGTTTTCGAAACACTCACCGGCGAAAACTGATGAATGTCAAGTTTTCGAAACACTCATCGGCGAAAACTGATTAACAAGAAAATCAATTTTTCGAAACACTCATCAGCGAAAACTGATTAACAAGAAAATGAAGTTTTCGAAACACTAAATTGCGAAAACTGATGAGTATCAAGTTTCGGAAACACTAATCTGCGAAAACTGTTGAATATCTAGTTTTCGAGACACTCATCAGCGAAAACTGATAAACAAGAAAATCAAGTTTTCGAAACACTAAATTGCGAAAACTGATGAATATCAAGTTTCCGAAAAACTAATATGCGAAAACTGATGACTATCTTGTTTTCGAGACACTCATCGGCAAAAACTGGTTAACAAGAAAATCATGTTTTCGAAACATTTATTGGCGAAAACTTATGAATATCATGTTTTCGAAACACTCACCGGCGAAAATTGATGAATATCAAGTTTTTGAAACACTCATAGGCGAAAAATGATTGACAGGAAAATCAAGTTTTCGATGAACTCATTGGCAAAAACTGAAGAATATCAAATTTCCGAAATAGTTACCGGCAAAAACTGATGAATATCAAGTTTTCGAAACACTCATCGGCGAAAACTGATTAACAAGAAAATCAAGTTTTTGAAACAGTCATTGGCGAAAACTGATGAATATCAAGTTTTCGAAACACTCACCGGCGAAAATTGATGAATATCATGTTTCGGAAATAATAATTGGCGAAAACTGATGAATATCAAGTTTTCGAAATAATCATCGGCGAAAACTGATTAACAAGAAAATCAAGTTTTCGAAACACTCATAGGCGAAAACTGCTGAATATCAAGTTTTCGAAACACTCATCGGCAAAAATTGATTAACAAGAAAATCAAGTTTTTGAAACACTCATTGGCAAAAACTGATGAATATCAAGTTTTCGAAACACTCATCAGCGAAAAGTGATGAATATCAAGTTTTCGAAACACTCAGAGGTGAAAACTATTTAACAAGAAAATCAAGTTTTCGAAACACTCAATGGCGAAACTGATGAATATCAAGTTTTCGAAACACTCATCGGAGAAAGCTGATTAACAAGAAATCTACTTTCTGAAACACTCATTTGCGAAAACTAATGAATATCATGTTTTCGAAACACTCACCGGCGAAAACTGATTAACAAGAAAATCAAGATTTCGAAACACTCATTGGCGAAAACTAAACAATGTCAAGTTTCTGAAACATTCGCCGGCGAAAACTGATGAATATCAAGTTTTGGAAACACTCATCGGCGAAAATGATTAACAAGAAAATCAAGTTTTCGAAACACTTATTGTCGAAAGTTGATGAATATCAAGTATTCGAAACACTCATCGGCGAAAACTGATTAACAAGAAAATCAAGTTTTCGATACACACATTGGCAAAAACTGATGAATATCAAGTTTGTGAAACACTCACCGGTGAAACTGATTAACAAGAAAATCAAGTTTTCGAAACACTCATTGGCGAAAACTGATGAATATCAAGTTTCTGAAACACTCACTGGCGAAAACTGATGAATATCAAGTTTTTGAAACACTCATTGGCAGAAACTGATAAATATCAAGTTTTCGAAACACTCACCAACGAAAATTGGTGAATAACAATTTTTCAAAACACTCGTCGAAAAAAACTAATTAACAAGAAAATCAAATTTTTGAAACACTCGCTGGAGAAAACTGATTAACAAGAAAATCAAGTTTTCGAAACACTCATTGGCGAAAACTGATGAATATGAAGTTTTCGAAACACTCATCGACGAAAACTGATGAATATCAAGTTTTCGAAACACTCATCAGCGAAAACTGATTAACAAGAAAATCAAGTTTTCGAAACACTCATTGGCGAAAATTGATGAATATCAAGTTTTCGATACACTCATCGGCGAAAACTGATGAATATCAAGTTTTCGAAACACTCATCGGCGAAAACTGATTAACAAGAAAATCAAGTTTTCGAAACACTCATCGGCGAAAACTGATGAATATCAAGTTATCGAAACACTCATCGGTGAAAATTGATTAACAAGAAAATCAAGTTTTCGAAACACTCATCAGCGAAAACTGATTAACAAGAAAATGAAGTTTTCGAAACACTAAATTGCGAAAACTGATGAGTATTAAATTTCCGAAACAACAATTTGCGAAAATTGATGAATATCTAGTTTTCGAGACACTCATCAGCAAAAACTGATTAACAAGAAAATCAAGTTTTCGAAACAATAAATTGCGAAAACTGATCAACATCAAGTTTCCGCAACACTAATCTGTGAAAACTGATGAATATCTAGTTTTCGAGACACTCATCGGCGAAAACTGGTTAACAAGAAAATCAAGTTTTCGAAACATTCATTCGCGAAAACTGATGAATATCATGTTTTCGAAACACTCACCGGCGAAAATTGATGAATATCAAGTTTTCGAAACACTCATAGGCGAAAAATGATTGACAGAAAAATCAAGTTTTCGATGAACTCATTGGCAAAACTGAAGAATATCAAATTTCCGAAATAGTTACCGGCAAAAACTGATGAATATAAAGTTTTCGAAATACTCATCGGCGAAAACTGATTAACAAGAAAATCAAGTTTTTGAAACAGTCATTGGTGAAAACTTATCATTATCAAGTCTTCAAAAAACTCACAGGCGAAAAATGATGAATACCATGTTTCAGAAACACCAATTGGCGAAAGCTGGTGAATATCAAGTTTTTGAAACACTCATCGGCGAAAATTGATTAACAAGAAATCAAGTTTACGAAACACTCATTGGCGAAAACTGATCAATATCAAGTTTTCGAAACACTCATCGGGGAAAAATGATTAACAAGAAAATCATGTTTTAGAAACTCTCATTGGCGAAAACTGATGAATATCAAGTTTTCGAAACACTCACCGGCGAAAAGTGATGAATATCATGTTTTCAAAACACTCAGAGGTGAAAACTATTTAACAAGAAAATCAAGTTTTCGAAACACTCAATGGCGAAAACTGATGAATATCAAGTTTTCGAAACACTCATCGGAGAAAGCTGATTAAGAAGAAAATCTACTTTCTGAAACACTGATTTGCGAAAACTATTGAATATCATGTTTTCGAAACACTCACCGGTGAAAATGATTAACAAGAAAATCAAGATTTCGAAACACTCATTGGCGAAAACTAAAGAATGTCAAGTTTCCGAAACATTCGCCGGCGAAAACTGACGAATATCAAGTTTTCAAAACACTCATCGGCGAGAACGATTAACAAGAAAATCAAGTTTTCGAAACACTTATTGTCGAAAGTTGATGAATATCAAGTATTCGAAACACTCATCGGCGAAAACTGATTGACAAGAAAATCAAGTTTTCGATACACACATTGGCAGAAACTGATGAATATCAAGTTTGTGAAACACTCACCGGTGAAACTGATTAACAAGAAAATCAAGTTTTCGAAACACTCATTGGCGAAAACTGATGAATATCAAGTTTCTGAAACACTCACTGGCGAAAACTGATGAATATCAAGTTTTTGAAACACTCATTGGCAGAAACTGATAAATTTCAATTTTTCGAAACACTCGCCGGTGAAAACTGATGAATATCAAGTTTTTGAAACACTCACCGGCAAAAACTGATTAACACGAATATCAAGTTTTTAAAACACTCATCGGCGAAAACTGATTAACAAGAAAATCAAGTTTTCGAAACACTCATTGGCGAAAACTGAAGAATATGAAGTTTTCGAAACATTCACCGGCGAAAACTGATGAATAACAAGTTTTCAAAACACTCATCGGCGAAAACTGATTAACAAGAAAATCATGTTTTCAAACACTCATTGGCGAAAACTGATGAATATCAAGTTTCCGAAGCACTAATCGGCGAAAATTGATGAATATCAAGTTTTCGAAACACTCATCGGCGAAAACTGATTAACAAGAAAATCAAGTTTTCGAAACACTCACCGGCGAAAACTGATGAATGTCAAGTTTTCGAAACACTCATCGGCGAAAACTGATTAACAAGAAAATCAAGTTTTCGAAACACTCATCAGCGAAAACTGATTAACAAGAAAATCAAGTTTTCGAAACACTAAATTGCGAAAACTGATGAGTATTAAATTTCGGAAACACTAATCTGCGAAAATTGTTGAATTTCTAGTTTTCGAGACACTCATCAGCAAAAACTGATAAACAAGAAAATCAAGTTTTCGAAACAATAAATTGCGAAAATGATGAATATCAAGTTTCCGAAACACTAATATGCGAAAACTGATGACTATCTTGTTTTCGAGACACTCATCGGCAAAAACTGGTTAACAAGAAAATCATGTTTTCGAAACATTCATTGGCGAAAACTGATGAATATCATGTTTTCGAAACACTCACCGGCGAAAATTGATGAATATCAAGTTTTCGAAACACTCATAGGCGAAAAATGATTGACAGGAAAATCAAGTTTTCGATGAACTCATTGGCGAAAACTGATGAATATCAAGTTTCCGAAACACTCATCGGCGAAAACTGATGAAAATCAAGTTTTTGAAACACTCACTGGCGAAAACTGATTAACAAGAAAATCAATTTTTCGAAACACTCATTGTCAAAAATGAATGAATATCAAACTTTCGAAACACTCATCGGCGAAAACTGATGAATATCAAGTTTTTGAAACACTCCCCGGCGAAAACTGATGAATATCAAGTTTTTAAAACACTCATCGGCAAAAACTGATTAACAAGAAAATCAAGTTTTCGAAACACTCATTGGCGAAAACTGATGAATATCAAGTTTTCGAAACACTCACCGGTAAAAATTGATTAACAAAAAAATCAAGTTTTTGAAACACTCATTGGCAAAAACTGATGAATATCAATTTTCAAAACACTAACCGGCGAAAACTGATGAATATCAAGTTTTCGAAACACTCACCGGCGGAAACTGATGAATATCAAGTTTTCGAAACACTCATCGGCGAAAACTGATTAACAAGAAAATCATGTTTTCGAAACATTCATTGGCAAAAATTGATAAACAAGAAAATCAAGTTTTCGAAACACTCATTGGCAAAAACTGATGAATATCAAGTTTTCGAAATACTCACCAGCGAAAATTTATGAATATCAAGTTTTCGAAACACTCATCGGTGAAAACTGATTAAGAAGAAAATCAGGTTTTCGAACACTTACCGGCGAAAATTAATGAATTTCATGTTCTCGAAACATTCATCGGCGAGTACTGATTAACAAGAAAATTAAGTTTTCGAAACATTCATTGGCGAAAACTGATTAATATCAAGTTTTCAAAACACTCACCGGCGAAAACTAATGAATATAAAGTTTTCGACACACTCATCGGCGAAAACTGATTAACAAGAAAATCAAGTTTTCGAAACACTCATTGTGGAAAACTGATGAATATTAAGTTTTCGAAACACTCACCGGCGAAAACTGGTGAATATCAAGTTTTCGAAACACTCATTGTAACACCCCAGTTCTAGACCCTTTAGAACTGCGGTGTTTCCACCCTTCGAGAAGTTCATCGACCTCTTGTTGTTGAAACTAACCTTCTGCTTATACTTCTCAGCTCCCTCAATGTTTAAAGCAACTATGCGACATCTATCTACCAGCTCTACATAATTCTTGATAGCAAGAGGAGCCACTACATTTTTCATAGCAGAATTTAAGGCCGCTGACATATGCATAGCCTTCCATGCCTCTTCAACATGAAGCTTCAAGTATGAAGAGAATTTAGGCAATTCCTCATACTTGGCAATGAACTCCTCAAATGGCATATTTCCCTGCTTAAGCTGCATGAACTCTATCTCCTTCTTATTCCTCACACTCATGGGGTAGTATTTCTCCAAAAATGCTGTCTTGAAGGTATCCCATGTCAGTTGAACATCTCGTGCCTCCATCAATTGTTGAGCTCCCCTTCACCAATGTTCAGCCTCTCCGGCTAACATGTAGATGGCAAACTCAACTTTCTGCTCTTTAGTACACTTCAACACCTTAAATATCTTTTCTAACTCTTTCAACCATCCCTCAGCTAGGATTTGGTTAAATTCGCCCCTAAAGGTAGGTGGTCTAGCATTTTGAAACTCAGCCCATCCACGACAGGCTTCAGCCTCATTTGGTCGAGCTGGCGGCCTATGATCCCTTTCCTCTTGCATATGTCGCAGAATTTGGGTGGTGGCATTGGCCTGTTCTCTCATGGCCCGTGCCATCTCCCTCATAGTCTGCGCATCACCATCTGGATTAGCCTCAGCTCTTCGATGATTTCCAGCATCTCTTCTTGATGCCATACTTCACTCTACAAAACAAACAATATTGACGTCTCAATATCAATTGTATTATAGAGATGATATGACTCAAAAAGAAATGTTAGCTACCCATTCTAAACTCCATTCCACAAGTCAAACCAGAATACAAGAGAGTTCCACTGTGTACATTCAGTTAACTAACTAGATTCAGGCCTTTTTATGAGGAATCTACATCCTAATTTCTTAGTTTGAACCTTTCTGGTAAGTTCTAGCCAAGATACGGTATGCTCTGATACATTAACTATAACACCCCAGTTCTAGACCCTTTAGAAATAAGAGTTTTGTAATATGGAATATATCTTTGATCTAGAACCGATGTGTTACTACTGCTTCTATCCGAATTTATTTTAACTTTTTACTGGTTGATTAATTAAGCAACACATGTTTGGGTTCTAACTTTCGAGTATCTCTCGCGCATACCGAAACTTCTGCGGAAGCATGCAACATAAATAAATATTTGATACATGAAAACTTCTTTATCATAACTGATAAACATAGTCATAAACGATTACACATACTTACATACTTATAACATTATACATGATAGATAGAGCTTTGTAAAAGATGATAATCTACATTTCTAACAAATATAGATTATGACCTTTAACTTACTAATTCATAAAAGCTCTAATTTGTCATCCACATATACATATATGTACTACAACATTTGTTCTCATCCCTTGTACATATACCTATACAAAATTTACCAATTAACCTTCCCAAAAGATATAATAAGCTTAATGGTTGGTTACAAGGGGATGTACATACACAAATTTACAAAAGTAAAAATTATATGCTTCTACTTCATATATAATCTTTCTTCTCAAAAGGTTGAGCTAACCATCGCTCCTGTCTCGTCTCATAGGCATCCGGGTACCTAGTCAGCTGATACACACCAACGTAGTGAGGATAAACTCCAATAAACAAAAACTACCTGTTTATAAACTCGTCGTTGTGTACCACTATGCCTCGCACAGAAAATCACTGCATTTCCTTTCTCATTATACATAAAAGACATGGATGTGATGTTTAACTTAAAACTCATGCATGTCATACTCTGAGGAAATCTTATAGCATGGAAATTCATACAAAACACGGCATGTGAAAAGGAATGGCATACTTTTCTTAAATATAAATATGAGCATCTACTTCTGTACATAATCTCATAAATCTGAGAGGTAGAGAAATACAATCAAAATAGAAATATAAGAGCATAGAGAGCACCACCCAGTGGTTACTCATACATACAACTCTAGTGGCATATAATAAATAAGAACCCACAGCAATCAAGCTATTTCTATTCTGTGTACTATCTGGAGCGTCCGCCAGTGGATCCGAGTACTATTCTTGTTTATAGATCACCATCCTTTAACTGATGGATCGTCTCTACTTCTGATTGGTTCTATTTAGCCAAGGAGTCACTTTTACTTAGAAATTGGAGATCCCCGTCTCTTGCTAACGGTTCTTCTCCTCTTAAACTTAGAGGTCCCCGTCTATCATAACGGTTCTTCTCTTTTTAATTTAGAGGTCCCCGTCTCTTTTTAACTGTTCTTCTCATATTTATATATATACGTAGATCCTCCCTTTTTGTATGCTATCTAAGTGAGTATAAGATAAAATGACTAGGTCCCAATTTTGGTTATCCAAGCCTTAAGTATATGGCCCTGTCTTTAATAACTTGGTCCACCAACTTAAAATTCGGTAACCAACACGGTGTTTTCGAAAAGCTTTACTTGGTCAATTGGATGTTTTACCAACCTAATACATGACACAACCGTGGAAAGTCAACGTTCGTCCCATACCAATGATTGAACATTCGATTGTGGACCTTTTCATTTTCAAAACATACACACTAGATACTTGCTCTTCTCTTTTCTATGTTATTTCTCTCTACCCGTAGCTCATATTTCATCATAAACTTAAATCACCATGTTTGAGAATGAAATTAAGTGTTAAAACATCATTTTTAATGTGTTTAAAATCACTTTGCAAAACAGGGCTCTATCAGCATTGGGGCCATCAGCCGGCTGATTGGCCCTTAAATTTGAAAACCAAAATCTTCCAGAGTCCTATCAGCCGGCTACTAGGACGTATCAGCCGGCTGATAGCTCTCTGTAAAGCTTTTTCAGCCACATTAAAAACATATCAGCCGGCTGTTCTTCAGCCATCAGCCGGCTGTTCTAATTCTGGAAATTTATGGGTAAAATATGAATGTTACTGGGAAAAATATGAACATTTCCGGAAAAATTGCACCTCTCTGCCGGCTGTTCTAAATCTGAAAAATTTTCTGGAAATTTATGAACGCATCAGCCGGCTGTTCTAGCTATCAGCCGGCTGATACGGGGCGGAAATGCTTTTAAAAGCTTCATTTTGTCTAAATTAAAGCCCCAAAACTTGAAAACCAAAAGTGGAACTTAATCCCTATTATTTATGCATCAAAACCCATGAAAAACTTGTCCAAAAACAAGATTAAACTAGCTCAAATCATGGTTTTCTCTCAAACCCATACCCATTTCCAAAACCCTGCTAGATTATCTAATCTCCAGCTAAATCCAGACATGCCAATCATCATTTAACATCCATCTAATTCCATAAAACACAAGGAAGCAGGTTTTTCCTCTCAAATGGCACAAAATTCAAAAGCTAGGTTTTGGCCATTTCTTGAAATCCTTAATCTGAAAAAGTGAGAGGTTGGTAGTTTGATTACCTTGTTTTGAACCTCAAATCTTGTGTTGTTGGTGTTCAGCTGAGTTTCTACGGTTCGATCCTAGCTCAAATCGAATTCTCCTAGCTTGAATCACCCCTTCGGCCTCCAAGCTCCCTTCAAGTTTCTCTCCCTTCTCTCTAACTCTCTCTCTCTAGGTTGGTGGGAAAATTGGTGAGTGTGTGTGTGTGTGTGCTGGTTGCTCTAGCATATAAGAGGTATCACCAACCTCTTAGGGAGAAAATTCATTTCTCACCCTCACACACTACTTTTTCCTTTCACTTTAGTCTCTATCTTTTAGGTCTTTCCCGCCCTCTTTTCTTAGAATAATGCATTTCTATATGCTTTCTAAATGCAACAAGCAATGTCACACAATTACAAACACTTAATACTTCTAGCAAACAATCAATATATCACTTAGAAAGAGCGGATGTTACAATCCCCCGTCCTTATTAAAAATTTCGTCCTCGAAATTTGAAAACTTACCTATTCATACAAATAGTTCAGGATGCGATTGTTTCATAAGCTCTTCCTTCTCCCAAGTTGCCTCTTGGGGAGAAGACTCATCCCATAAAACCTTCACTAAAGGAATAGTCTGGTTTCTCAATTGCTTGACATCCGAACCAATGATCCTTATCGGTCTAGGATAGTATGTCAGATTCTCTTTTAATTGTACTGTTCTAACATCTAAAACATGTGAAGGATCTGGAATATACTTTCTAAGTTGTGACACATGAAACACATTGTGAAGATTTGATAAAAAAGTAGGTAATGCAATCTGATAAGCAAATGAACCGATTCTTTTCAAAATTTGATAGGGTCCTATGTATCTTGGGTTTAACTTTCTTGACTTTATAGCCCTACCAATACCTGTAATTGGAGAGACTTTGAGGAAGACGTGATCCCCTTCCTCAAATTCTAGTGATTTTCTCCTATTATCAGCATAACTCTTTTGCCTATCCTCAGCCTTTCTCATTTTCTCTCTGATCATTTTTATTTGATCAGTGGTTTCTTGAACTAGTTCAGGACCTAATTGTTGCCTCTCCCCGGTCTCAAACCAACAGATTGGCGACCTACACTTTCTTCCATACAATGCCTTTTATGGAGCCATTCCTATACTGGAGTGAAAACTATTGTTGTAAGCAAACTCCACTAGAGGAATGTTTCTATCCCAACTTCCCTTTTGTTCTAGAGCACATGCCCTCAACATGTCCTCTAAAGTCTGAATAGTTCGCTTAGTCTATCCATCCGTCTGAGGATGATATGCAGTACTAAAATTCAGCTTGGTGCCGAATGCTTCCTACAAGGCTTTCCAAAATCTAGAAGTAAATCTAGGGTCTCTATCTGAGACAATGCTAGATGGGACTCCATGCAACCTCACTATCTCTTGTATGTACAAATGAGCTAACCTATCTAGTGAGAAACTAATCTTGATTGGTAGGAAATGTGCGGATTTACTTAATCTGTCTACTATCACCCAGATAGCGTCATTTCCTGATTGAGTCCTAGGCAAACCTACAACAAAGTCCATGGAAATTTGATCCCATTTCCATTCAGGAATGTCTAAGGGTTGTAACAACCCCGCAGGTTTCTGATGTTTAATCTTCACCTGCTGACACGTAAGACATTTAGAGACATACTCCACTATGTCTCTTTTTAGACCTGGCCACCAAAATCCCTTCTTGAGATCTTGGTACATCTTAGTGGAACCTGGATGCACAGTATAGTTACTCTTGTGTGCTTCCTCTAAGACTTTTTCCCTTTGTCCTCCATGACTTGGGACATAAAGTCTACCCTTAAAGGTTAAGACTCCATCAGATGACTCAACGAATTCTCTTGGGTCCTTTAGAGACTTCAAGAATTCATCCTCTTTTTGAGCTTCTAATATTTGAGCCCTAAGGTCACATTCTATCTTCAATTGACTCAACCACAACCTATCAGGCAAAACTAGAGTGGATAAATTCAAATCTCTAAACTTTTCTATTAGCCTCAATTCATTGATCAACAATTGAGACATATGAAGAGATTTCCTACTCAAGGCATCGACAACTACATTTGCCTTACCTGGATGGTACTTCAACTCGAAATCATAGTCCTTTAGGAATTCCGTCCATCTTCTCTGTCTCATATTTAATTCTTTTTGGTCAAAGAGTTATTTGAGACTTTTGTGGTCACTAAATATCTCAAACTTGATCCCATAAAGATAATGCCTCCATATCTTCAGGGCACACACAATGGCTACAAACTCTAGATCATGAGTCGAATAATTCTCCTCATGCGGACGCAACTGTCTAGATGCATAGGTTACTACCCTCTTATCTTGCATTAGGACACAACCTAATCCCTTTTTAGACGCGTCAGTATACAACTCAAACTGACCTAAAGGATCGGGAATGGCTAATACCAGTGTGGTAGTTAACCTTTCCTTCAGTGTTTGAAAACTACTTTCACACTCTAAGGTCCACACAAAAGGTACTCCCTTCCGTGTCAACCTCGTCATGGGTAAGGGTATTTGCGAGAACCCTTGAATGAACCTCCTATAGTAACCGGCTAATCTGAGAAAACTACGAATTTCAGTCACTGTTTTTTGTCTTTCCCATTTAGCTACTGCATCCGTCTTACTGGGATCTACCGCTACTCCATCCTTAGAAATCACATGACCTAGGAATTTGACTTCATCTAACCAAAACTCACACTTTGATAGTTTTGTGTACAATTGCTTCTCCCTATGCAGTTGCAGCACAATTCTAAGATGAACTTCATGTTCTTCCCTATTCCTAGAGTACACTAGAACGTCATCAATAAACACTACTACGAACTGATCGAGGTAGGGTCTAAAGATGCGATTCATGTAATCCATAAAGAAAGCTGGGGCATTGGTCAGACCAAAAGGCATTACAAGAAATTCATAATGCCCATACCTTGTCCCAAAGGTAGTCTTACGGATGTTCTCTGCCTTGACTCTGATTTGATGGTACCCCGACCTCTAATCAACCTTTGAAAACACTGTGGCACCTCTTAATTGATCGCGAAGATCATCTATCCTAGGGAGTGGGTACTTATTCTTCATAGTTACCCGGTTGAGTTGTCTATAATCTATACACATCCTAAAACTCCCGTCTTTCTTTTTCACAAATAAAATTGGTGCACCCCATGTTGATGCACAGGGTCGGATAAATTGCTTACTTAGCAAATTCTCTATCTGATTTTTCAACTCACTTAATTCTGGAGGGGCCATTCTATATGGTGCTATAGAGATTGGTCCCATCCCTAGGACTAACTCTATAGAAAACTCAACTTCTCTCTCAGGAGGGAGACTAGGTATCTCCTCTGGAAAGACATTTGGGAAATCTATAACCACAGGAATATAATTGAGTTTATGCTGAATTTCAAGTTCAGAGGAATATAAGAAGTTCATTCTTTCAACTTTCTCCCCATTTCTTTTACTGAAGGTATTGGCATCTATAAAAGTCACAGACTTATCACAACAATTTAGGACCACGTGATTTTCAGATAACCAGTTCATTCCTAAGATTACATCAATACCTGTCAAATTCATGCATATTAAATCAACATTAAAAGATCTATTCTCCACAATGATCGGGAAATTCAAACAAATTAAAGAAGTCACAACACATTCTCCTGTAGGAGTAGAAATTGCTAAATCAAAAGGAAGAGTAGTTACTGGCAATTTCAATTCCTTCACACATTTAGAATTAATAATAGAGTGTGTAGCACTCGAATCAAACAGTACACTCAAAGATTTACCATTTATCAAACCTATACCTGCGATAAGATCATCGGATTCATCTGCCTCATTGCCCTTGAGAGTGAAGACTCTCCCTTTAGTAGGTGGTTTTGCTCCATCACCTGTCTTCTTCGGCTGGGAACAGTCCTTAGCAAAGTGTCCGGGTTTCCCACAGTTATAGCAAACACTTTGTCCAGAAAGACAAGGTCTACCTCCATGATTTCTTCCACATTTGGAGCAAGGATTTGGTGCATTATTACTCAACATAGGCTTCTTGCCTTTGTTGTTTCCAACCTTCGAGAAGTTCATCGGCCTCTTGTTGTTGAAACTAACCTTCTGCTTATACTTCTTAGCTCCCTCAATATTTAAAGCAACTATGCGACATCTGTCTACCAGCTTTTCATAATTCTTAATAGCAAGATGAGCCACTACATTTTTCATAGCAGAATTTAAGGCAGCTGACATATGCATAGCCTTCCATGCCTCATCAGCATGAAGCTTCCAGTATGAAGATAATTTAGACAATTCCTCATACTTGGCAATGAACTCCTCAAATGGCATATTTCCCTACTTTAGCTGCATGAACTCTATCTCCTTCTGATTCCTCACACTCATGGGGTAGTATTTCTCCAAGAATGCAGTCTTGAAGGTATCCCATGTCAGTTGAACATCTCGTGCCTCCATCAATTGTTGAGCTCCCCTTCACCAATGTTCAGCCTCTCCGGCTAACAAGTAGATGGCAAACTAAACTTTCTGCTCTTTAGTACACTTCAACACCTCAAATATCTTTTCTAACTCTTTCAACCATCCCTCAGCTAGGATTGGGTTAAATTCGACCCTAAAGGTAGGTGGTCTAGCATTTTGAAACTCAGCCCATCCACGACAGGCATCAGCCTCATTTGGTCGCGCTGGCGGCCTATGATCCCTTTCCTCTTGCATATGTCGCAGAATTTGGGTGGTGTCATTGGCCTGTTCTCTCATGGCCTGTGCCATCTCCCTCATAGTCTGTGCATCACCATCTGGATTAGCCTCAGCTCTTCGGTGATTTCCAGCATCTCTTCTTGAAGCCATACTTCACTCTACAAAACAAACAATATTGACGTCTCAATATCAATTGTATTATAGAGATGATATGACTCAAAAAGAAATGTTAGCTACCCATTCTAAACTCCATTCCTCAAGTCAAACCAGAATACAAGAGAGTTTCACTGTGTACATTCAATTAACTAACTAGATTCAGGCCTTTCTGTGAGGAATCTACATCCTAATTTCTTAGTTTGAACCTTTCTGGTCAGTTCTAGCCAAGATACAGTATGCTCTGATACCATAAGTCTAACACCCCAGTTCTAGACCCTTTAGAAATTAGAGTTTCCTAATATGGAATATATCTTTGTTCTAGAACCGGTGTGTTACTACTGCTTCTACCCGAATTTATTTTACCCTTTTACTGGTTGATTAATTAAGCAACACATGTTTGGGTTCTAACTCTCGGGTATCTCTCATGCCTACCAAAACTACTGCGGAAGCATACATCATAAATAAATATTTCATACATGAAAACTTCTTTATAATAACTTATAAACATAGTCATAACGATTACACATACTTACATACTTATAACATCATACATGATAGATTGAGCTTTGTAAAAGATGATAATCTACATTTCTAACAAATATAGATTATGACCTTTAACTTACTAATTTATAAAGGCTCTAACTTGTCAACCACTTATACATACATGTATTAAAACATTTCTTCTCATCCCTTGTACATATACATATACAAAATATACCACTTAACCTTCCAAAAAGATATAATAAGGTTAATGGTTGGTTACAAAGGGATTTACATACACCAGTTTACAAAAGTAAAAACTATATGCTTCTACTTCATATAGTATCTTCCTTCTCAAAAGGTCGAGCTACCCATCGCTCTTGTTTCGTCTCATAGGCATCCGGTTACCTAGTCAGCTGATACACACCAACTTAGTGAGGATAAACTCCAGTAATCAAAAACTAACTGTTTATAAAGTCGTCATTGTGTACCATTGTGCCTCGCACAGAAAATCACTGCATTTCCTTTCTCATTATACATAAAAAACATGGATGTGATGTTTAACTTAAAACTCATGCATGCCATACTCTGAGGAAATCTTATAACATGAAAATTCATACAAAACATGGCATGTGAAATGGAATGGCATAATTTTCTTAAACATAAATATCAGCATTTACTTCTGTACATAATCTCATAAATCTAAGAGGTAGAGAAATAACAGTCAGAATAAAAATATAAGAGCATAAAGAGAACAACCCAGTGGTTACTCATACATATAACTATAGTGGCATATAATAAATGAGAACCCATAGCAATCAAGCTATTTCTATTATGTGTACTATCTGGAGCGTCCCCCAGTGGATCCGAGTACTATTCTGGTTTATAGATCACCATCCTTTAACTGATGGATCGTCTCTACTTCCGATTGGTTCTATTTAGCTAGGGAGTCACTTCTACTTAGAAATTGGAGATCCCCGTCTCTTGCTAACGGTTCTTCTCCTCTTAACCTTAGAGGTCCACGTCTATCATAACGGTTCTTCTCTTTTTAATTTAGAGGTCCCCGTCTCTTTTTAACAGTTCTTCTCATATATATATATATATATATATATATATATATATATATATATATATGTAGATCCTCCCTTTTTGTATGCTATCTAAGTGAGTATAAGATAAAATGACTAGGTCCCAATTTTGGTTATCCAAACTTTAAGTATATGGCCCTGTCTTTAATAACTTGGTCCACCAACTTAAAATTCGGTAACCAACATGTTGTTTTCAAAAAGCTTTTTACTTGGTCAATTGGATGTTTTACCATCCTAAACCATGACACCACCGTGGAAAGTCAACGGTCGTCCCATACTAACGATTGAACATTCGATTGTGGACCTTTTCATTTTCAAAACATACACACTAGATACTTGCTCTTCTCTTTTCTATGTTATTTCTCTTTACCCGTAGCTCATATTACATCATAAACTTAAATCACCATGTTTGAGAATGAAATTAAGTGTTAAAACATCATTTTTAAGGGGTTTAAAATCACTTTGCAAAACAGGGCTCTATCAGCTGGCTGATTGGGGCCATCAGCCGGTTGATTTGCCCTAAAATTTTAAAAATGAAATCTTCCAGAGACCTATCAGCCGGCTGTCAGGACCTATCAGCCGGCTGTCAGGACCTATCAGCCGGCTGTCAGGACCTATCAGCCGGCTGTCAGGACCTATCAGCCGGCTGATAGCTCTCTGTAGAGTTTTTTCAGCCACATTAAAAACACATCAGCTGGCTTTCTTGAAATTTCTGGGTAAAATATGAATGTTTCTGGGCAAAAATATGAACATTTCGGGAAAAATTGCACCTATCAGCCGACTGTTCTAAATCTGGAAAATTTTCTGGAAATTTATGAACGCATCAGCCGGCTGATACGGAGCGGAAATGCTTTTAAAAGCTTCATTTTGTCCAAATTAAAGCCCCAAAACTTGAAAACCAAAAGTGGAACTCAATCCCTATTATTTATGCATCAAAACCCATGAAAAACTTGTCCAAAAGCAAGATTAAACTAGCTCAAATCATGGTTTTCTATCAAACCCATACCCATTTCCAAAACCCTTCTAGATTATCTAATCTCCAGCTAAATCCAGACATGCCAATCATCATCTAACATCCATCTAATTTCATAAAACACAAGGAAGCAGGTTTTTCCACTCAAATGGCCCAAAATTCAAAAGCTAGGTTTTGGCCATTTCTTGAAATCCTTAATCTGGAAAAGTGAGAGGTTGGTAGTTTGATTACCTTGTTTTGAAGCTCAAATCTTGTGTTGCTGGTGTTCAGCTGAGTTTCTACGGTTCGATCCTAGCTCAAATCGAATTCTCCTAGCTTGAATCACCCCTTTGGCCTCCAAGCTCCCTTCAAGTTTCTCTCCCTTCTCTCTAAATCTCTCTCTAGGTTGGTGGGAAAATTGGTGAGTGTGTGTGTGTGTGTGCTGGTTGCTCTAGCATAAAAGAGGTATCACCAACCTCTTAGGGAGAAAATTCATTTCTTACCCTCACACACTACTTTTTCCTTTCACTTTAGTCTCTATCTTTTAGGTCCTTCCCGCCCTCTTTTCTTAGAATAATGCATTTCTAAATGCAACAAGCAATGTCACACAATTACAAACACTTAATTCTTCTAGCAAACAATCATTATATCACTTAGAAAGAGCGGATGTTACACACATCAGCGAAAACTGATTAACAAGAAAATCAAGTTTTCGAAACACTCATTGGCGAAAATTGATGAATATCATGTTTCTGAAACACTCACTAGCAAAAACTGATGAATATCAAGTTTTTCACACACTCGTCAATGAAAACTAATTAACAAGAAAATCAAGTTTTTGAAACACGCACCGGCGAAAATTGATGAATATCAACTTTTCAAAATACTCATCGGTGAAAACAGATTAACATGAAAATCAAGTTTTCAAAACACTCATTGGCGAGAACTAATAAATATCAAGTTTTCGAAACACTCACCTGCGAAAACTTATGAATATCAAGTTTTCGAAACATTCATCGGAAAAAACAGATTAACAAGAAAATCAAGTATTTGAAACACTCATTGGCGAAAACAGATGAATATCAAGTTTTCGAAACACTCATTGGGGGAAACTAATGAATATCAAGTATTCGAAACACTCACGGGCGAAAACTTATAAATATCAAGTTTTCGAAACACTTATCAGCGAAAACTGATTAACATGAAAATCTAATTTTCGAAACACTCATTGGCGAAAACATATGAATATCGAGTTTTCGAAACAACAATTGGCGAATACTAATGAATATCAAGTTTTTGAAACACTCATCAACCAAAACAGATTAACAAGAAAATCAAGTTTTCGAAATACTCATTGGCGAAAACTTATCAATATCAAGTTTCCGAAACACTAATCAACGAAAACTAATGAATACCAAGTTTTCGAAACACTCATCGGCGAAAACTAATTAACAAGATAATCAAGTTTTCGAAACACTCATCGGCGAAAACTGATCAATATCAAGTTTTCGAAACAATCATTGGCGAAAACTGATTAACAAGAAAATCAAGTTTTTGAAACACTCATTGGCAAAAACTGAAGAATATCAAGTTTCCGAAACACTCATTAGTGAAAACTGATGAATATCATGTTTTTGAAACACTCATCGGCGAAAACTGATTAACAAGAAAATCAAGTTTTTGAAACACTCATTGGCGAAAACTGATGAATATCAAGTTTTCGAAACACTCACTGACGAAAACTGATTAACAAGAAAATCAAGTTTTCAAAACACTCATTGGCGAAAACTGAAGAATATCAAGTTTTTGAAACCCTAATTGGCAAAAATTGATGAATATCAAGTTTTTAAAACACTCATCGGTGAAAACTGATGAATATCATGTTTTCGAAACACTCATCGGCGTAAACTGATTTACAAAAAAATCAAGTTTTCGAAACACTCATTGGCGAAAACTGATGAATATCATGTTTTTGAAACACTCATCGGCGAAAACTGATTAACAAGAAAATCAAATTTTCGAAACACTCATTGGGGAAAACTGATGAATATCAAGTTTTCGAATCACTCACCGGCGAAAATAGATTAACAAGAAAATCACGTTTTCGAAATAATCATTGGTAAAAATTGATGAATATCAAGTTTCCGAAACACTAATTGGCAAAAACTGATGAATATCAAGTTTTTGAAATACTCACCGGTAAAAACTAATGAATATCAAGTTTTCGAAACACTCATCGGCAAAAATTAATTAACAAGAAAATCAAGTTTTCGAAACACTCATTGGCAAAAATTCATGAATATCAAGATTTTAAAACACTAACCGGCGAAACTGATTAATAAGAAAATCAAGATTTTGAAACAATCATTGGCGAAAATTGATGAATATCATGTTTCCGAAACTCTGACCGGTAAAAACTTATGAATATCAAGTTTCCGAAACACTCATCGGGGAAAACTGATGAATATCATGTTTTCGAAACACTAACTAGCGAAAACTTATGAATATCATGTTTTCAAAACACTCATCGGCGAAAACTAATTAACAAGAAAATCAAGTTTTTGAAACACTCATTGGCGAAAACTAATGAATATAAAGTTTTCGAAACACTCACCGATGAAATATGATTAACAAGAAAATCAAGTTTTTGAAACACTCATTGGCGAAAACTGAAGAATGCCAAGTTTCCGAAACATTCACCAGCGAAAACTAATGAATATCAAGTTTTCGAAACACTCATCGGCGAAAACTGATTAACAAGAACATCAAGTTTTCGAAACACTCATTGGGGAAAACTGAAGAATGCCAAGTCTCCGAAACATTCACCGGCGAAAACTGATGAATATCAAGTTTTCGAAACACTCATCGCCAAAAACTAATTAACAAGAAAATCATGTTTTCGAAACACTCATTGGCGAAAACTGATGAATATTGAGTTTTCGAAACACTCACCGACGAAAATTGATGAATATCAAGTTTTCTAAACACTCATCGGCGAACACTGATCAACAAGAAAATCAAGTTTTCGAAACACTCATTGGCAAAAACTGATGAATATCAAGTTTCCGAAACACTCACCGGCGAAAATTGATTAATATGAAGTTTTCGAAACACTCATCGGCGAAAACTGATTAACAATAAAATCAAGTTTTCGAAACACTCATTGGCGAAAACTGATGAATATCAAGTTTCCGAAACACTCATCGGCGAAAACTGATGAATATCAATTTTTTGAAACGCTCACCGGCGAAAATTGATTAACAAGAAAATCAAGCTTTTGAAACTCTGATCGGCGAAAACTGATGAATATCAAGTTTTCGAAACACTCACTGGCGAAAACTGATTAATAAGAAAATTATGTTTTTGAAACACTCATTGATCAAAACTGATGAATATCAAGATTCCGAAACACTCACCAGTGAACATTGATGAATATCAAGTTTTCGTAACACTGACCGACGAAAAAAAATTAACAAGAAAATCAATTTTTTTGAACACACATTGGCGAAAACTGATGAATACCAAGTTTTCCAACCACTCATCGGCGAAAACTGATCAAGAAGAAAATCATGTTTTCGAAACACTCATTGGCGAAAATTGATGAATATCTAGTTTCCGAAACACTCATCGGCGAAAACTGATGAATATCAAGTTTTCGAAACATTAACTGGCGAAAATTGATGAATATCATGTTTCTGAAACACTCATTGGCAAAAACTAATAAACACGAAAATTAAGTTTTCGAAACACTCATTAGCGAAAACAGATGAAGATCAAGATTCCGAAACACTGATCGGCAAAAACTGATGAATATCATGTTTTCGAAACACTCATCGGCAAACACTGATTAACAAGAAAATCAAGTTTTCGAAACAATCATTGGCGAAAAGTGATGAATATAAAGTTTTCGAAACACTCATCGGTAAAAATTGGTGAATATCAAGTTTTTAAAACACTCATCGATGAAAACTGATTAACAAGAAAATCAAGTTTTTGAAACACTGAATTGCGAAAACTGATGAATTTCAAGTTTTTGAAACCCTAATCGCCGAATATTGATGAATAAGAAGTTTTCGAAACATTCATTGGCGAAAATTAATTAACAAGAAAATCAAGTTTTCGAAACACTCATTGGCGAAAACTGATGAATATCAAGTTTTCGAAACACTCATCGGCAAAAACTGATGAATATCAAGTTTCCGAAACACTCATTGGCGAAAACTGATGAATATCAAGATTTCGAAACACTCATCGGCGAAAACTGATTAACAAGAAAATCAAGTTTTCGAAACACTCATTGGCGAAAACTGATGAATATCAAGATTTTAAAACACTAATCGACGAAAACTGATGAATATCATGTTTTCAAAACACTCATCGGCGAAAACTGATTAACAAGAAAATCAAGTTTTCGAAACACTCATTGGCGAAAACTGATTAACACGAAAATCATGTTTTCGAAACACTCATTAGCAAAAACTGATGAATATCAAGTTTCCGAAACACTAATTGGGGAAAACTGAGGAAAATCAAGTTTTCGAAATACTCATCGGCGAAAACTGATGAATATCAACTTTTTGAAACACTAACCGGCGAGAACTGATGAATATCAAGTTTTCCAAACACTCAATGGCGAAAACTGATGAATATCAAGATTTTGAAACACTAATCAGTGTAAACTGATGAATATCAAGTTTTCGAAACACTCATCGGCGAAAACTGATAAACAATAAAATCTACTTTTCGAAGCACTCATTGGCGAAAAACTGATGAATATCAAGTTTTCGAAACACTCATTGACGAAAACTGATGAATATCAAGTTTTCAAAACATTCATTAACAAAAACTGATTAACAAGAAAATCAAGTTTTCGAAACACTCATTGGCGAAAACTAATGAATATCATATTTACGAAACACTCATTGATAAAAATAGATTAACAAGAAAATCAAGTTTTCGAAACACTCATTGGAGAAAACTGATGAATATCAAGATTTAAAAACAGTCATCGGCGAAAAGTGATGGATCTCAATTTTTCGAAACACTAATTGACGAAAAACGATTAATAAGAAAATCAAGTTTTCGAAACACTCATTGGCGAAAACTAATCAACAAGAAAATCAAGTTTTTGAAACACTCATTGGCGAAAACTGAAGAATATTAAGTTTCCGAAACACTTACCGGTGAAAACAGATGAATATCAAGTTTCTGAAACACTCAATAGCGAAAACTGATGAATATCAAGTATTTGAAACACTCATCGGTGAAAACTATTGAATATCAAGTTTTCGAAACACTCATTGATGAAAACTGATGAATATCAAGTTTTCGAAAGACTCACCGGCGAAAATTGATTTACAAGAAAATCAAGTTTTCGAAACACTCATTGGGGAAATCTGATGAATATCAAGTTTTCGAAACACTTACCGGCGAAAATTAATAACAAGAAAATCATGTTTTCGAAACAGTCATTGGCGAAAACTGATAAATATCAAGTTTCCGAAACACACATCGGAAAAAACTGATGAATATCAAGTTTTCGAAACACTCATCGGCGAAAATTGATTAACAGGAAAATCAAGTTTTCGAAACATTCTTTAGCGAAAACTGATAGATATCAAGTTCTCGAAATACTCATCAGCGAAAACTGATTAACAAGAAAATCATGTTTTCGAAACACTCATTTGCAAAAACTGAAGAATATCAAGTTTCCGAAACACTCACCGCCGAAAATTGATGAATATCAAGTTTTCGAAATACTCATCGGCGAAAACTGATTAACAAGAAAATCAAGTGTACAAAACACTAATCGGCGAAAACTGATGAATATCAAGTTTTCGAAACACACATCCTTGAAAACTGATTAACAAGGAAATCAAGTTTCCGAAGCAATAATCGGCGAAAACTGATGAATATCAAGTTTTCGAAACACTCATTGGCGAAAACTGATGAATATCAAATTTTCGAAACACTCATTGGCGAAAACAGATGAATATCAAGTTTTCGAAACACTAATTACCGAAAATTGATGAATATCAAGTATTCGAAACACTCATCGGCGAAAATTGATTAACAAGAAAATCAATTTTTCGAAACACTCATTGCCAAAAACTGATGAAAATCAAGTTTTCGAAACACTCACCGACGAAAATTGATGAATATCAAGTTTTCAAAACACTCATCGGCAAAAATTGATTAACTAGAAAATAATGTTTTCGAAGCACTCATTGGCGAAAACTGATGAATATCAAGTTTTCGAAACACTCATCGTCGAAAACTGATTAACAAGAAAATCAAGTTTGCGAAATACTCAATTGCAAAAACTGATGAATATCAATTTTCAGAAACAATAATCGGCGAAAACTGAGTAATATCAAGTTTTCGAAACACTCATCGGCGAAAACTGATTAACAAGAAAATCAAGTTTTCGAAACATTCATTGGCGAAAACTGATGAATATCAACTTTTCAAAACACTCACTGGAGAAGACTGATTCACATGAAAATCAAGTTTTCAAGTCACTCATTGGCGAAAACTAATGAATATTAAGTTTTTGAAACACTCATTGGCAAAAACTGAAGAATATTAAGTTTTCAAAACACTCATCAAAGAAAATTGGTCAATAAGAAAATCATATTTTCGAAACACTCATTGGCAAAAATTGAAGAATATCAAGTTTCCGAAACACTAACTAGCGAAAACTGATGAATATCAAGTTTTCAAAACACTCATCGACGAAAACTGATTAACAAGAAAATCATGTTTTCGAAACACTCATCGGTGAAAACTGATGAATATCATGTTTTCGAAACACTCGTTGGCGAAAATTGATTAACAAGAAACTCATGTTTTCGAAACACTCATTGGCGAAAACTGATGAATATTAAGTTTTCGAAACACTCACCGGTGAAAACTGATCAATATCAAGTTTTCGAAACACTCATCGGCGAAAACTGATTAACAAAAAAATCATGTTTTCAAAACACACATTGGCGAAAACCGATGAATATCAAGTTTCGAAACACTCACCGGCGAAAACTGATGAATATCAAGTTTTCAAAACACTCATCGGCGAAAACTGATTAACGAGAAAATCAAGTTTTCGAAACACTCACTGGTGAAAACTTATGAATATCAAGTTTTCGAAACACTCACCGGCGAAAACTGATTAACAGGAAAATCAAGTTTCCGAAACACTAACAGGCAAAAACTGATGAATATGAAGTTTTTGAAACACTCATCGGTGAAAATTGATTGACATGAAAATCAAGTTTTCGAAACACTCAATGGCGAAAACTGACGAATATCAAGTTTTCGAAACAATAATCGGGGAAAATTGATAAATATGATGTTTTTGAAACACTCATCGGCGAAAACTGATACACAAGAAAATCAAGTTTTCGAAACACTCACCGGCGAAAACTGATTAACAAGAAAATCAAGTTTACGAAACACTCAATGGCGAAAACTGATGAATATCAAGTTTTCAAAAAACTCCTCGGCGAAAACTAATGAATATCAAGTTTTCGAAACACTCATCGACAAAAACTGATTAACAAGAAAATGAAGTTTTCGAAACACTCATTGGCGAAAATTGATGAATATCAAGATTTCGATACACTCACCGACAAAAATTGATGAATATCAACTTTTCGAAACACTCATCGGCGAAGACTGACTAACAAGAAAATCAAGTGTTCGACACACTCATCGGCGAAAACTGATGAATATCATGTTTTCGAAACACTCACCGGCGAAAACTGATGAATATCAAGTTTTTGAAACACTCATCGGCGAAAACTGATAAACGAGAAAATCAAGTTTTCGAAACACTCATTGGCGAAAATTGATGAATATCAAGTTTTCGAAACACTCAACGGCGAAAATTGATTAACAAGAAAACCAAGTTTTCAAAACACTCATTAGCGAAAACTGATGAATATCAAGATTTCGAAACACTAATCGGCGAAAATTGATGAATATCAAGTTTTCGAAACACTTATCGGCGAAAACTGATTAACAAGAAAATCAAGTTTTTGAAACACTCATTGGCGAAAACTGATGAATATCAAGTTTTCGAAACACTCACTGGCGAAAACTGATGAATACCAAGTTTTCGAAACACTCACCGGCGAAAACTGATCAATATCATGTTTTCGAAACACTCTTCGGCGAAAACTGATTAACAAGAAAATCAAGTTTTCGAAACAGTCGGTGGCGAAAACTGATGAATACAAAGTTTTCGAAACACTCACCGACGAAAACTGATTAACTAGAAAATTTGGTTTTCGAAACACTCATTGGCGAAAACTGAAAAATATCAAGTTTCCGAAATACTCAACGGCGAAAACTGATGACTATCAAGTTTTCGAAACACTCATCGGCGAAAACTGATTAACAAGAAAATCAAGTTTTCGAAACACTCATTGGCAAAAACTGATGAAAATCAAGTTTTCGAGACACTCACCGACGAAAATTGATGAATATCAAGTTTTCAAAACACTCATCGGCAAAAATTGATTAACTAGAAAATCATGTTTTCGAAGCACTCATTGGCGAAAACTGATGAATATCAAGTTTTCGAAACACTCACCGACGAAAATTGACTAACAAGAAAATCAAGTTTCCGAAACACTAATCGACGAAAACTGATGAATATTAAGCTTTCAAAACACTCATCGACAAAAACTGATTAACAAGAAAATCAAGTTTTCGAAACACTTATTGGCGAAAACTGATGAATATCAAGTTTCCGGAACACTAATCGGCGAAAATTGATGACTATCAAGTGTTCGAAACACTAATCGGCGAAAACTGATGAATATCAAGTTTTGAAACACTCTTCGGCGAAAACCAATTAATTAGAAAATCAACTTTTCGAAACACTCATTGGCGAAAACAAATGAATTTCAAGTTTCCGAAACACTAATCGGCGAAAACTGAAGAATATCAAGTTTTCAAAACATTCAATGGCGAAAACTGATTAACAAGAAAATCAATTTCTCTAAACACTCATTGGCAAAAACTGACGAAGATCATGTTTCCGTAACACTAATCGGCGAAAACTAATGATTATCAAGTTTTCGAAACACTCATCGGCGAAAATTGATTAACAAGAAAATCAAGTTTTCAAAACATTCATTGGCGAAAATTGATGAATATCAAGTTTACGAAATACTTACCGGGGAAAACTGATTAACAAGAAAATCAACTTTTTGAAACACACATTGGCGAAAACTGATGAATATTAAGTTTCCGAAACACAAATCGGCGAAAATTGATGAATATCAAGTTTTCGAAACACTCATCGACGAAAACTGATTAATAAGAAAATAAGTTTTCGAAACACTCATTGGCGAAAACTGATGAATATCAAGTTTCCGAAACAATAATCGGCGGAAACTGATGAATATCAAGTTTTCTAAACACTCATTAGTGAAAACTGATTAACTAGAAAATCAAGTTTTCGGAACACTCATTGGCCAAAACTGATGAATATCAAGTTTTTGAAACACTCATAAGCAAAAATTGATTAACAAGAACTTGAAGTTTTCGAAACTCTCATTGGCGAAAACTGATGAATATCAAGTTTCCGAAACACTAATCGACGAAAACTGATGAATATCAGGTTTTCAAAACACTCATCGGCGAAAACTGATTAACAAGAAAGTCAACTTTTGGAAACACTCATTGGCGAAAACTGATGAATATCAAGCTTTCGAAACACTCACTAGGGAAAACTAATTAACAAGAAAATCAAGTTTTCGAAACACTAATTGGCGAAAACTGATGAATATCAAGTTTTTGAAACACTTTTCGACGAAAACTAATGAACATCAAGTTTCCGAAACACTAATCGGCGAAAGCTAATGAATATCAAGTTTTCGAAACACTCATCGGCGAAAACTGATTAACAAGAAAATCAAGTTTTCGAAACACTCATTGGCGAAAACGGATGAATATCATGTTTCCGGAACACTACTCGGCAAAAACTGATGAGTAACAAGTTTTCAAAACACTCATTGGCGAAAACTGATGATTATCAAGATTTCGAAACACTAATCGGCGAAAACTGATGAATATCAAGTTTTCGAAACACTCATTGGCGAAAACTGATTAACAAGAAAATTAAGTTTTCAAAACAATCATTGGCGAAAATTGATGAATATCAAGATTCCGAAACACTAATCGATGAAAACTAAGGAATATTATGTTTTCGAAACACTAATCGACGAAAACTGATAAACAAGAAAATCAAATTTTCAAAACACTCATTGGCGAAAATAAATGAATATCAAGTTTTCGAAACTCTCATCGGCGAAAACTGATTAGCCAATAAATCAAGTTTTCGAAACACTCATTGGCCAAAACTGAAGAATATCAAGATTCCGAAACACTCACCGGCGAAAACTGATGAATATCAAGTTTTCAAAACACTCATTGGCGAAACCTAATTAACAAGAAAATCAAGTTTTTGAAAAACTCATTTGCGAAAACTGATGAATATCAAGTTTTCGATACACTCATCGGCGAAAAATGATTAACAAGAAAATCATGTTTTCGAAACACTGATTGGCGAAAACTGTTGAATATCAAGTTTTCGAAACACTCAGTGGCGAAGGGCAGGCTTTTGAGCATACATCCGTGTTTTGATGTGCATATGCCCCTGGAGGGGTAAAATGGTAAAAATTGCCCTGGAGAGGCAGTGTTTGTGTTTTGATGCCCTGGAGAGGCAATATCTATGTTTTGATGCCCTGGAGAGGCAGTATCTATGTTTTGATGCCCGGGAGAGGCAATTGAGTAAACATTACCTGTGGATAAAAATTATATTGTATAATTTGACCTGTATGAAAAGGACACACTAGGCTGGCTAGGAATGCGTTTGGGACGTAGCTGCCTAGCAACTAGTGAGGAAACAATCCAGTCCGGGACTGGTGATCCTAAGGTTCTAACTTTGTTCGCACACCGGGGGACGCCCTGGGATGTTAGTTATTTACCTGTTGGCGTTATTTGGGCAAGCTATCGATACTGATAAATGGTAAGTCGGTATTGTCCAGTTTCATTAGATTGTTTTGAATTGATGGTAATGCTTTAACCAATTGTAATAGGTCCTGGAGAGACTTGATGGTTGCTTGTAGAGGTAAACATGTACATTTTTAAAAAGACTGGCATGGCTGAAAACTGCATGTAGTGGTATAGATGCATGTTTCTAAAATGGAAATGACTTTTCATCTGTTTACAGCTTTCAGCATGACCATATATTTCTGAATTTGCGTAAATGGAAATAACTTGTGATTGATGTATTGAGTTCATTCTGAAAGTGGAAATATCTGGTAATCGATGTGTTCAAAGTTTAAATTATCTGTTGATTTGGAAGGAAGCATTTTTCTGTATTCTTAGGAATGCAGCTGAACCACTAATTAGTCCTTTATAAAACTAGTAATCTACGTTACTGAGATTTTATATCTCACTACGTTAGTGTGTTCAGATTCCCAGGTACATACTGCTGCTGGAGATTGAGGTAGAGCTCCTGGAGGTACCCCTTCTGGGTTACTTCCGAATCCTGAAGGCGGTTAACATCCTTTTCTTTTTCCCTTCGGTTGAGAAAGCGCCAGGGACTTAGAAAGGGGTGAGATGGACAGGCAGCAGGAGCTGACTCACATTTTGGCAGTGACCCTGATCTCACTCTAGTATGGACTTTAGTACTGACTATTTTTGGCCTGCGAACCACTAACTTTGACACTTATGTCTGTATATATATGTATGTATGAATTATATGTCGTAGACTTAGGTTTTAAACTGCTTAAGTTATATGTGGAGGTTTAGTGCCTCGTTTCCACCTGACTTTATTTGTATGTGCATTTTGGGAGAGCGCGAGAAGTATCAAACATGTAACTTCTAGTTTCTTAGGTTAAAATAGCCAACAGAGAGTAAGCGATCCTTGGGGAAACACTTAACTTCAAGAAAAGAAAAAGAAAAAAAATTTGATCAGGATTTTAAGAAGTTAAGTGAATAACCTAATTCTGCAAATAAAATCAATAAAGAAACTAAGACGTTGCATTATGGTGTCAGAGCACAGTTATTAGAACTCTGCTAATTCGTAGGTAGAATAGCCTAGCATAGACACTGATTGGATAAACTCTGCTGAGCATGCCAGTTTGAGTGAATTGAGTCTATGATTGTGCTAGGAACCCTAGACTGTTGCTTATCTCTTCTATTTGATGTACTTTTCTCTATTTAATAGTATTATTGAGATTGATCACCTTAGTGATATTTTTGTTTTGCAGAAAGCTATGGTAAATACAAGGAGCAGTGCTAACAATAGGCAACCTAAGAGTGACATGGTGCGTCAAATGATGCACGCATTCGAAAACATGGCACAGGCTATGAGAGATCAGGCCTCAGCAACTACCAAGGTGCTTCGCCAAGCCCATGGTAACCACAACCATGATCAGAATGATAATGGGCATCATGAGGGTAATAACATGGGATAGGCTGAATTTCAGAAGGCTAGGCCTCCTGTTTTTAGAGGCACCTGCGACCCTATTGTGGCTGAGGAATGGTTGAGGGAACTAGAAAAGCTATTTGAGGTACTTCATACCCTGATCCACAAAAGTTAGCCTTTGCAGTCTATCAACTGCAAGGTGAGGCTAAGTACTGGTGGCGAGGAGCCAGACAGCTACTTGAGGGTAGGAATCGCCCCTTGACCTGGGAAGCCATTAGGGAAGCCTTAGACTTTGTATAGACTATAGGCAGTTAAACAAGGTGACCATCAAAAATAAGTATCCCCTACCCCGTATAGATAATTTGTTGGACCAGTTGCGAGGAGTGACTGTGTTTTCAAAGATTGACCTTAGGTCAGGATACCATCAGATTAGGATTAAGAAGGAAGATATCCCTAAGACTGCGTTCAGAACGCGCTATGGCCACTATGAATTCCTAGTGATGCCATTCGGGCTGACCAATCCCCCTGCGGTGTTCATGGATTACATGAACCGCATTTTTCGACCTTACTTAGATCAATTCGTCGTAGTGTTCATTGATGACTTTCTGATTTACTCTCGGAGTGAAGAAGAGCATCAAGAACATCTTGCATTGGTATTGCAAGTACTACGAGAGAAACAGCTATACGCCAAAATAGAGAAATGCGAGTTTTGGTTTGAAGAAGTGAAGTTTTTAGGTCATGTGATCAATAGGCAAGGCGTAGCTGTAGACCCTAGTAAGACGGAGACCGTTAGGAACTGGGAGAGACCCCAAACCGTAACCGAATTTAGAACCTCTTTGGGTTTAGCTGGGTACTATAGGAGATTCATAAAGGGATTTTCGGAGATAGCCCTACCTATGACAAGACTGACCCGAAAGAGCAAACCTTTCAAATGGTCGGCAGAGTACGAAACAATCTTTCAAACTTTGAAGGATAGGTTGACCACACCCCCTGTGCTCGCCATACCGTACCCATCAGAGCCTTTTGAGGTATACACTAATGCCTCCAGGAAAGGACTTGGCTGTGTACTTATGCAAAATAGGCAAGTGGTGGCGTATGCCTCACGACAACTAAAGCCAAATGAAGAGAACTACCCAACACATGACCTGGAACTAGTGGCCATAATCTTTGTAGTGAAAATTTGGAGACACCCATTATACGGAGCTAGGTTTACCATCTTCTATGACCATAAGAGCCTTAAGTATCTTTTTGATCAGAAAGAGTTGAATATGAGACAGAGGAGGTGAGTAGATTTATTAAAGGATTATGACTTTGAACTTAAGTACCACCCGGGGAAAGCCAATGTAGTTGCCGATGCCTTGCGTAGGAAATCGATTCAAGTAGCCCACTTAATGGTAGAAGAGATGAAAATGATTGAGGAATTTAGAGGCCTAGGCTTGATTATTGTTTTGGCAAATGAAAAGTTAGAGATGAGTGAGTTTAGGATTGAGTGTGACCTACGAGCTCAAATCAAGGAAACCCAAATTAAGCATGAAACCCTAGATGTCGTAAGAAAACAACTCGATTTTTACGAATCAGAAGACGGGGTACTATTGTTTATGGATAAGATGAGAGTCGCCCAACAAATGCAAGACAATTATGCCAATCAGAGGAGGAAACCACTAGAGTTCAATGAGGGAGATCATGTATTCCTGAAGGTAACCCCAATGACAGGCATAGGGAGATCACTTAAATCGCGTAAATTACATCCGCGGTTCATAGGTCCCTATCAGATTCTTAAGAGAATTGGTCTGGCGTCATATCAAATAGCCCTGCCCCCACAGTTATCCTATCTTCACAACGTATTCCATGTTTCTCAACTCCGTAAATACATTCCCGACCCTTCACATGTACTCAAAACTGAGCCGATAGAATTAAAAGAAAATCTAACTTACCCCTCAGTCCCTGTGAAGATTCTGGAGTTTGAAATCAGACAATTTCAGAGTAAGACCGTTCCATTAGTCAAAGTGTTGTGGCAAGATGTTTTCACACAGGAAATGACTTGTGAACGCGAAGAGGACATGAGACAACAGTCTCCGGCATTATTCCCAGGTACTTTTCTTAAAATTTTGAGGGCAAAATTCCAATAAGGGGGGGGGGGGGGCAGTATTGTAACATTCCAAAATTGAAACCCAACTTTGACCAAAAAGTCTCATTGTTGACTTTTGCTAAAAAAAAATTGTTGACTTTTTCTAAAAGTGTTTACTCTTTATTTAACATGTATGACCTATTAATTTTTAAGTGTTTGAGTGTGTTTGCTTTTGGCCTTGCTTGTAAATAAGTCTATGAAACCCTAACTAGAGGCCAAGAGACCCAAAAATCAGAGAAAAATGACCAGAGGAACCTTAACCCTAACCCTAGGGACTAAACTGAAAAGAAAAACTTAGTTTTTAACCCTTTTCTTTAGTGAGTTAAATAGGGTAGAAAATACCTATTTGACCTTAGGAAATTACCCTAAGACACCCTAGAGATACCTTAAGACTTAGCTAAGGGACCCCAACCTCAAGAAAAGTCCTAAAAGGACACATTTTCTCAAGTAAAAAGAAAGAACTGAAAAATTGAAGTTAAAGCCCTTTAGCTTAATTAAGGCCTAAGGAAGCTTAATTTAACCACTTAGAGACACCCTAAACGACCCTACAAAGTGCCAGCCATGAAATTAAATAAAAAAAACCTAATTAGGTAGGTTACATATTTTAAAAATAGAGACAAATAGGAAATTTATCACAAATTAATCCCTCTTTAGTGCTTTTAAGAGCTTGTAACCGAATTTACTATTTTTAAGCCAAGTAAATACCCAATTAAGGTGGTTATAGTTGCCAGCAACTTGAGGAAACCAAAGGCAAGGAGAAAGTGACCAAAACTAAGATTGAAATGTCAAGACCCATCACTTTAGAACTCAAATTAAATAACCCCTTAAGCATCACTCACTAATACACCTAGATTAAAGTCTACCCGAGGCCTAAGTGCCTAATTGCCACCCAAACAGACCCTTAAGATGCCAGCAAACTTGGTTAGGTGTCCTATTTCAATCCCACGAGCCCCCAGTAGCTCAACACCTCACCACCCTCATCATTCCTAAGTCACATGCCTTGAGTGCTATAAAAAGAGTGAAACCGAGATGAGTGAGCACCAGCAACCTAAAACCAGAATTGAGGGCTGAGAGCAAGAGAGAATAGGTTCAGAGAGAGGCTGAGACCATGTGTGAGCTAGGGGAATCGAAATTTGGCAGCTGGAAATAGAGAAAGAAGCTTAAAAGAACTACACAAACACACAACTCAGAAATTTGCTGTTTCCATCAAGTTACCCAAGCTGTCCAGAGGTTCAAACTCTCGATTCTTCTTCTAAAAATCTAGGTAACGTAGTGTTACCCTTCCTTCTCCATCCCTGAGCCAAGAGCATCCACTAGAAATGGTGGTATGAGCCTCTATGACTTAATTTCCCGAGGCTGCCACAGAGTGCCCTATTTCGGGCAATGTTGCTTCCAGGAAGCATAACTCTTTCATTTCTTGTTCAAATTGAGCGTGTGAGTAGTCAATAGAAATCTAAGACAATGAAGTTTAAAAGCCCCTCATTGCATGCATGATCAGAGGCTGCCATACAGGGGTTCAGAGCCTTGAAAACTTGCCAATTTTCTTCTCAAAATGTTGTTTTCTGATGTAGAACTGTATGCTTGCTGAATTTTGTGTCTCTGATGATCTGAATTCTGAATTGAGTTGAAATGATTAAGTAAAGGTTATTAGGACCTCTTGGTGGTACGAACCTGTTGTGTCATAAAGTTTTGGGTTCAATAGTAATGATTCTTAGCATTCAAAACTGAAATCCTTCTTCACTTGAAAACTGTGTTTGTTTCTTTCTCCCTACTACCATCTTCTGCAATTTTTTCTGTTTGATTGCTATACTTTTGTAAAATGCTAGGTGGTAAGTACTTAAAGGTCTTCGAAGGATAAAGTGATGGTATGAACGTAAGAAGAAAAATTTTATGTGTTAAAACAAGGAGGGCATGAGGTGGGGATGAACTCTTTAAGCTGAAAATGGTTAGTGAACCCTTTTTGAACTACTGCTAGAAGGTGAGTGTACCTCCCCATGTACTTTCTGTTTTTCCCACAGTGGCTACATGCTGAAAATTGACCTATCCAATGCCAAATCTCTATTTTTGAAGCTCATAGAAGGTAAGGAAGAGTGAACTTGTGATTTGTGAAAGAATAACTTAAGTTTTACAAAGTGAGTTATCATAGTTTGTAAATCCTGTTATGTGTGCTTCTTGGAGAGTGTCTTAGTTATCATAACCTAGAGAATACTTGTGGGTAGTCTAATTTAGTTATGGAAAGCCTAGACATGCCAAAAAGTGGAATTTTGTGATACATACATGCTGAGTGTAGTTGTGAGTTTTGTATTTTCTGTAATTTACTGGTGTGTGAACCTGTTAAACTTTTTAGCCACCTTGAAAATACACTAGAATTTCCTTTTTGAACTTGCTTAAGCACCCTAAGTGGTTAGAGGGGTCAAAAGAGAAGAAAATGGCAAAAAGAAGAAAAATGCTTGCAAAAATAGTAACTCTGCACTGATGTGGCTGCACCCACTTGCTTTGCAAGTCACAAGTAGTCTAAATTTGCTTAGGAGACACTAAGTTGGGCTAGACAGAGCTCAAAACAAAAATGGAGAAGTAATAGGGACTAAACTGAATTAATTTCACTGCCTTTACCCCTTTTTCAGAATCTATGTGAACTAAGGAAATTGAGGTTGAATTTTTGTACTTTCTGGTTCTATGTGTTTGTGTGATCCTATCTATTGGCAGGGAAGTGGTCAGAGTGACCTCTAACCCCATTTTATAACTCAACTTGATTTCTTGAGAATCCCATGTATTTTGCTGCAAAAGTATGACCTATGGGTGTTATTTTTCTGTGAAAAATGCATGAGCAAGTCACAAATAGCTTTTAGGTACTTGCTGCACTTTGGTTTTGGCTTGAAACAACCCAGAATAGAATTTGGGTCTTAATAGGGACTAAATTGCAAAAAACTTGAGAAAAGTTGAAAAGTCCTATTTCTACTCAAATTCTAGTTGAATTCTGTTGGGATTTTCTAGAGGTGTATAGCAGGTCCTAATTGACTCTTTGGGTGACTGAGTGAGGTCTAAATACTTGAAATATGCCTTAAATTCCCTTACTTTAAAGAATGAGACTCTTTGGAAAAGAATTGTAAAATTAGGGGTCCAAATGCAATTGTCTTTATTGGTAAATTGACTGAGGCTATTGAGTATGTATTAATGATGCTTGTGGTGAAATTTCATGACCTTTGGATGCTTAAATTGATAGTTATGCCTGTTACTTGCTGTGAAAGTTATATTTAGCGTTGTGGTTGACTTCTGTTTGACTTTTGTTGACCAGTGGCTGAATTTAATGTTTTTATCAGGCTATTTAAGTGTGTGGCATCCAAATCATGAAACTGAGTTTTAGCATGCATATGTGAAACTAAAATTCCTTGAAGGGCAGGCTTTTGAGCATACATCTATGTTTTGATGTGCATATAACCTTGGAGGGGTAAAATGGTAAAAATTGCCTTGGAGAGGCAATACCTTTGTTTTGATGCCCTGGAGAGGCAATATCTATGTTTTGATGCCCTGGAGAGGCAATATCTATGTTTTGATGCCCGGGAGAGGCAATTGAGTAAACATTACAAGTGGATAAAAATTATATTGTATAATTTGACCTGTATGAAATGGACACACTAGGATGGCTAGGAATGCGTCCGGGACGTAGCTGCCTAGCAACTAGTGAGGAAAAAATCCAGTCCAGGACTAGTGATCCTAAGGTTCTAACTTTGTGCGCACACCAGGGGATGTCCTGGGATGTTAGGTATTTACATGTTGGCCTTATTTGGGGAGGCTTTCCATAGTGGTAAATGGTAAGTCGGTATTGTCCAGTTTCATTAGATTGTTTTGAATTGATGGTAATGCTTTAACCAATTGTAATAGGTCCTGGAGAGACTTGATGGTTGCTTGTAGAGGTAAACATGTACATTTTTAAAAAGACTGGCATGGCTGAAAACTGCATGTAGTGGTAAATATGCATGTTTCTAAAATAGAAATGACTTTTCATTTGTTCACAGCTTTCAGCATGACCATATATTTCTGAATTTGTGTAAATGGAAATATCTTGTGATTGATGTATTGAGTTCATTCTGAAAGTGGAAATATCTGGTAATCGATGTGTTCTAAGTTTAAATTATGAAGCATTTTTCTGTATTCTTAGGAATGCAGCTGAACAACTAATTAGTCTTTTATAAAACTAGTAATCTACGTTACTGGGATTTTATATCTCACTACGTTAGTGTGTTCAGATGCCCAGGTACATACTGCTGCTGGAGATTGAGGTAGAGCTCCTGGAGGTACCCCTTTTGGGTTACTTCCAAATCCTGAAGGTGGTTAACATCCTTTTCTTTTTCCCTTCGGTTGAGAAAGCCCCAGGGACTTAGAAAGGGGTGAGATGGACAATCAAGTTTTCGAAACACTCATTGATGAAAACTGAAGAATATCAAGTTTCCGAAACTGTCACCGGCGAAAACTGATGAATATCAAGTTTTCGAAACACTCATTGGCGAAAACTGATTAACAAGAAAATCAAGTTTTCGAAACTCTCACTGGCGTAAACTGATGAGTATCAAGTTTTCGAAACACTCACCGGCAAAAACTGATTAAAAAAGAAAATCAAGTTTTCAAAACACTCATTGGTGAAAACTGAAGAAAGTCAAGTTTCAGAAACACTCACCGGCGAAAACTGATGAATATCAAGTTTTCGAAACACTCATCGGCGAAAACTGATTAACAAGAAAATCAAGTTTTTAAAACACTCATTGGCGAAAACTGAAGAATATCAAGTTTCAAAAACACTCACCGGCGAAAACTGATGAATATCAAGTTTTCGAAACACTTACTGGCGAAAACTGATAAACAAGAAAGTCAAGTTTTCGAAACACTCATTGGCGAAAACTGATGAATATCAAGTTTTCGAAACACTCATCGGCGAAAAATGATTAACAAGAAAATCATGTTTTTGAAACACTCATTGGCAAAAATTGATGAATATGAAGTTTCCGAAACACTCACCGGCAAAAATTAATGAATATTAACTTTTTGAAACACTCACTGGCGAAAACTGATTAACAAGAAAATCAAGTTTTTGAAACACTCATTGGCGAAAACTGAAGAATATCAAGTTTCCAAAACACTCATCGGCAAAAACTGATGAATATCAAGTTTTCGAAACACTCATCGACAAAAACTGATTAACAAGAAATTCAAGTTTTCGAAACACTCATTGGCAAAAACTGATGAATATCAAGTTTTCGAAACACTCATCGGCGAAAACAGATTAACAAGAAAATTAAGTTTTCAAAACACTCATTGGCGAAAACTGATGAATATAAAGTTTTCGAAACACTCATTGGCAAAAACTGAAGAATATCAAGTTTTCGAAACACTCATGGGCGAAAACTGATTGACAAGAAAATCAAGTTTTCGACACCGTCACTTGCGAAAACTGATTAACAAGAAAATAAGGTTTTCGAAACACTCATTAGCGAAAATTGATGAATATCAAGTTTCCAAAATACTAATCGGAGAAAACTGAGGAATATCCATTTTTAGAAACACTCATCGGCGAAAACTGATTAACAAGAAAATTATGTTTTCGAAACACTCATTCGCAAAAACTGATGAATATCAAGTTTCCGAAACACTCATCGGCGAAAACGAATTAATAAGAAAATCAAGTTTTCGAAACACTCATTCAAGAAAACTGATGAATATCAAGTTTTCAAAACACATTTATTGGCGAAAACTGAGGAATATCAAGTTTTCGAAACACTTTACCGGCGAAAACTGATTAACAAGAAAATCAAGTTTTCCAAACACTCATTGGCGAAAACTGATGCATACAAGTTTTCGAAACACTCACCGGCGAAAAACTGATGAATGTCAAGTTTTTGAAACACTCATCGGCGAAAACTGATTAACAAGAAAATCAAGTTTTCGAAACACTCATTGGCGAAAACGGAAAAATATCAAGTTTCAGAAACACTCATCGGCGAACACTAATGAATATCAAGTTTTCGAAACACCCATCGGCGAAAACTAATTAACAAGAAAATCAAGTTTTTAAAACACTCATTGGCGAAAACTAAAGAATATCATGTGTCCGAAACACCTACCGGTGAAAACTGATGAATATCAAGTTTTCGAAACACTCATCGGCGAAAACTGATTAACAAGAAAACCAAGTTTTCTAAACACTCATTGGCAAAAACTGAAAAATATCTGGTTTCAGAAACACTCACCGGCGAAAAATGATGAATATCAAGTTTTCGAAACACTCATCGGCGAAGATTGATTACCAAGAATATCAAATTTTTGAAACTCTCATTGGCGAAAATTGATGAATATCAAGTTTTCGAAACACTCACCGGCGAAAACTGAAGAATATCAAGTTTCTGAAACACTCACGGGCGAAAATTCATGAATATCAAGTTTTCGAAACACTCATCGGCGAAAACTGATTAACAAGAAAATCAAGTTTTCGAAACACTCATTGGCGAAAACTGATGAATATCAAGTTTTTGAAACACTCATCAGCGAAAACTGATTAACAAGAAAATTAAGTTTTCGAAACACTCATTGGCGAAAACTGATGAATATCAAGATTCTGAAACTCTTACTAGCGAAAATTGATGATTATCAAGTTTTTGAAACACTCATCGGCGAAAACTGTTTAACAAGAAAATCAAGTTTTCGAAACACGCATTAGCGAAAACTGATGAATATCAAGTTTTTCAAACAATCATCGGCGAAAACTGATTAACAAGAAAATCAAGTTTTCGAAACACTCATTGGCGAAAACTGAAGAATATCAAGTTTCCGAAACACTCGCCGGCGAAAACTGATGAATATCAAGTTTTTTAAACACTCATCGGCGAAAACTGATTAACAACAAAATCAAGTTTTGAAACACTCATTGGCGAAAACTGATGAATATCAAGTTTCCGAAACACTAATCGGCGAAAACTGATGAATATGAAGTTTTCGAAACACTCATTGGCAAAAACGGATGAATATCAAGTTTTCGAAACACTCATCGTCGAAAACTGATGAATATCAAGTTTTCGAAACACTCACCGGCGAAACTGATGAATATCAAGTTATCGAAACACTCACCGACGAAAACTGATGAATATCAAGTTTTCGAAACACTCATCGACAAAACTGAATAACAAGAAAATCAAGTGTTCGAAACACTCATTGGCGAAAACTGATGAATATCAAGTTTTCGAAACACTCACCGGCGATAACAGATTAACAAAAATCAAGTTCTCGAAACCCTCATAAGCGAAAATTGAAGAATATCAAGTTTTCGAAACACTCATTGGCGAAAACTGATTAACAAGAAAATCAAGTTTTCGAAACTCTCACTGGCGTAAACTGATGAGTATCAAGTTTTCGAAACACTCACCGGCAAAAACTGATTAAAAAAGAAAATCAAGTTTTCAAAACACTCATTGGTGAAAACTGAAGAAAGTCAAGTTTCAGAAATACTCCCGGCGAAAACTGATGAATATCAAGTTTTCGAAACACTCATCGGCGAAAACTGATTAACAAGAAAATCAAGTTTTTAAAACACTCATTGGCGAAAACTGAAGAATATCAAGTTTCAAAAACACTCACCGGCGAAAGCTGATGAATATCAAGTTTCCGAAACACTTACTGGCGAAAACTGATAAACAAGAAAGTCAAGTTTTCGAAACACTCATTGGCGAAAACTGATGAATATCAAGTTTTCAAAACACGAATCGGCGAAAACTGATTAGCAAGAAAATCAAGTTTTCGAAACACTCATTGGCGAAAACTGAAGAATATCAAGTTTCTGAAACATTCAACGGCGAAAACTGATGAATATCAAGTTTTCGAAACACGAATCGACGAAAACTGATTAACAAGAAAATCAAGTTTTCGAAACACTCACCGGCGATAACAGATTAACAAAAATCAAGTTCTCGAAACCCTCATAAGCGAAAATTGAAGAATATCAAGTTTTCGAAACACTCACCGGTGAAAACTGATGAATATGAAGTTCTCGAAACACTCATCAACGAAAACTAATTAACAAGAAAATCAAGTTTTCGAAGCACTCATTGGCAAAAACTGATGAATATCAAGTTTCCAAATCACTAATCGGCGAACACTGATGAATATCATGTTTTCGAAACAATCATCGGCGAAAATTGATTAAACAGAAAATGAAGTTATCCAAACACCCATTCGCGAAAACTGATGAATATCAAGTTTTCGAAACACTCACCAGCGAAAATTGAATAACAAGAATATAAAGATATCGAAACACTCATTGGCGAAAAGTCAAGAATATCAAGTTTCCGAAACACTCACCGACGAAAACTAATGAATATCAAGTTTTCGAAACACTCATCGACGAAAACTGATTTACAAGAAAATCAAGTTTTCGAAACACTCATTGGCGAAAACTGATTAACGAGAAAATCAAGTTTTCGAAACACTCATTGGCAAAAACTAAAGAATATCAAGTTTCCGAAACACTCACCGGCGAAAACTGATGAATATCAAGTTATCGAAACACTCATCGGCGTAAACTGATTAACAAGAAAATCAAATTTTCGAAACTATCATTGGCAAAAACAGAAGAATATTAAGTTTCTAAAACACTCACCGGCGAAAACTCATGAATATCAAGCTTTCGAAACACTCATCGGCGAAAAGTGATTAACAAGAAAATCAAGTTTTCAAAACACTCATTGGCGAAAACAGATGAATGTCAAGTTTTCGAAACACTCATCGGCGAAAACTGAAGAATATCAAGTATCCAAAACACTCACCGTCGAAAACTGATGAATATCAAGTTTTCGAAACACTCATCGGCGAAAACTAATTAACAAGAAAATCAAGTTTTCGAAACACTCATTTGCGAAAAGTGAAGAATATCAAGATTCTGAAACTCTTACTGGCGAAAATTGATGATTATCAAGTTTTTGAAACACTCATCGGCGAAAACTGTTTAACAAGAAAATCAAGTTTTCGAAACACGCATTAGCGAAAACTGATGAATATCAAGTTTTTCAAACAATCATCGGCGAAACTGATTAACAAGAAAATCAAGTTTTCGAAACACTCATTTGCGAAAACTGTAGAATATCAAGTTTCCGAAACACTCGCCGACGAAAACTGTTGAATATCAAGTTTTCGAAACACTCATCGGCAAAAACTGATCTACAACAAAATCAAGTTTTTAAAACGTTCATTGGCGAAAATTGATGAATATCAAGTTTTTAATTCACTCACTGCCAAACACTGATGAATATCAAGTTCTCGAAACACTAACCGTTGAAAACTGATGAATATCAAGTGTTCAAAACACTCTTCGGCAAAAACTAAAGAATACCAAGTTTCTGAAACACACATCGACGAAAACTGTTGAATATCAAATTTTCGAAACACTCATCGGCGAAAACTAATGAATATCAAGTTTTTGAAACACTCATCGGCGAAAATTGATTAATAAGAAAACCCAGTGTTCGAAATACTCATTGGCGAAAACTGATGAATATCAAGTTTTCGAAACACTCACCGGCGATAACAGATTAACAAAAATCAAGTTCTCGAAACCCTCATAAGCGAAAATTGAAGAATATCAAGTTTTCGAAACACTCACCGGTGAAAACTGATGAATATGAAGTTCTCGAAACACTCATCAACGAAAACTAATTAACAAGAAAATCAAGTTTTCGAAACACTCATTGGCAAAAACTGATGAATATCAAGTTTCTGAAACACTAATCGGGTAAAACTGATGAATATCAAGTTTTCGAAACACTCATCGGCGAAAACTGATTAACAAGAAAATCATGTTTTCGAAACACTCATTCGCAAAAACTGATGAATATCAAGTTTTCGAAACACTCACCGGCGAAAACTGATTAACAAGAAAATAAAGATTTCGAAACACTCATTGGCGAAAAGTCATGAATATCAAGTTTCCGAAACACTCACCGACGAAAACTAATGAATATCAAGTTTTCGAAACACTCATCGACGAAAACTGATTTACAAGAAAATCAAGTTTTCGAAACACTCATTGGCGAAAACTGATTAACGAGAAAATCAAGTTTTCGAAACACTCATTGGCAAAAACTAAAGAATATCAAGTTTCCGAAACACTCACCGGCGAAAACTGATGAATATCAAGTTTTCGAAACACTCATCGACGAAAACTGATTAACAAGAAAATCAAATTTTCGAAACACTCATTGGCGAAAACAGAAGAATATTAAGTTTCCAAAACACTCACTGGCGAAAACTGATGAATATCAAGCTTTCGAAACACTCATCGGCGAAAAGTGATTAACAAGAAAATCAAGTTTTCAAAACACTCATTGGCGAAAACAGGTGAATGTCAAGTTTTCGAAACACTCATTGGCGAAAACGGAAGAATGTCAAGTTTCCGAAACACTCACCGGCGAAAACTGATGAATATCAAGTTTTTGAAAAACTAATTGACGAAAAGTGATTACCAAGAAAATCATGTTTTCGAAACACTAATTGGTGAAAACTGAAGAATATCAAGTTTCCGAAACACTCACCGGCAAAAACTGATAAATATCAAGTTTTCGAAACACTCATCGGCGAAAATTGAAGAATATTAAGTTTTCGAAACACTTTATCGGCGAAAAGTGATTAACAAGAAAATCAAGTTTTCGAAACACAAACCGGCGAAAACTGATGAATATCAAGTTTTCGAAACACTCATTAGCGAAAACTGAAGAATATCATGTTTCCAAAACACTCACCGGCGAAAACTGATGAATATCAAGTTTTTGAAACACTCATCGGCGAAAACTGATTAACAAGAAAATCAAGTTTTCGAAACAGTCATTGGCAAAAATTGATGAATATCAAGTTTCCGAAACACTCATCGGCGATAACTGATTAACAAGAAAATTAAGTTTTCGAAACACTCATCGGCAAAAACTGATGAATATCAAGTTTCCGAAAAACCGACAGGGCGAAAACTGATTAACAAGAAAATCAAGTTTTCGAAACACCCATTCGCGAAAACTGAAGAATATCAAGTTTCCGAAACACTCGCCGGCGAAAACTGATGAATATCAAGTTTTCGAAACACTCATCGGCGAAAACTGATTAACAAGAAAATCAAGTTTGCGAAACAATCATTGGCGAAAATTGAAGAATATCAAGTTTCCAAAACACTCATTGGCGAAAACTGATGAATATCAAGTTTTCGAAACACTCATCGGCGAAAACTAATTAACAAGAAAATCAAGTTTTCGAAACACTCATTGTCGAAAATTGAAGAATATCAAGTTTTCCAAACCTTCATTGGCGAAAACTGATGAATATCTAGTGTTCGAAACACTCACCGGCAAAAACTTATTAACAAGAAAATCAAGTTTTCGAAACACTCTTAGGTGAAAACTGATGAATATCAAGTTTTCGAAACACTCACCGACGAAAACTGATGAATATCAAGTTTTTGAAACACTCATTGCCGAAAAATGATTGACAAGAAAATCAAATTTTCGAAACACTCCGTGGCGAAAATTGATGAATATCAAGTTTTCGAAACACTCATTGGCGAAAACTGATGAATATTAAGTTTCTGAAACACTAATCGGCGGAAACTGATGAATATCAACTTTTCGAAACACTCATCGGCCAAAACTGATTAACAAGAAACTCAAGTATGCGAAACACTCATTGGCGAAAACAGATGAATATCAAGTTTCCTAAACACTCACCAGCGAAAAGTTATTAACAAGAAAATCAGCTTTTCGAAACACTCATTGGCGAAAACTGATGAATATTAAGTTTACGAAACACTCACCGGCGAAAACTGAATAACAACAAAAACAAGTTTTCGAAACAGTCATTGGCAAAAACTAAAGAATATCAAGTTTCCGAAACACTCATCGGCGAAAATTGATGAATATCAAGATTTTGAAGTACTGATTGACGAAAACTAATTAACAGCAAAATAAAGTTTTCGAAACACTCATTGGTGAAAACTGATGAATATCAAGTTTTCAAAACACTTACCAGCGAAAACTGATGAATATCAAGTTTTCAAAACACTCATCGGCAAAAACTAATTAACAAGAAAATCAAGTTTTCGAAACACTCACCGGCGAAAACTGATGAATATCAAGTTTTTAAAACACTCACCGGCGAAAACAGATTAACAAGAAAATCAAGTTTTCGAAACACTGATTGGCGAAAACTAATGAATATCAAGTTTTTGAAACACTCACCAACGAAAATTGATGAATATCAAGTTTTTAAAATACTCATCGGCGAAAACTGATTAACAAGAAAATCAAGTTTTCGAAACACTCATTGGCGAAAACTGAAGAATATCAAGTTTCCGAAACACTCATCGGCGAAAACTGATGAATATCAAGTTTCCGAAACACTAATCGGCGAAAACTTATGAATATCAAGTTTTCGAAACACTCATCGGCGAAAACTGATTAACAAAAAATCAAGTTTTCGAAACACTCATCGCCGAACACTGATTAACAAGAAAATAAAGTTTTCGAAACACACATTGGCAAAAACTGATGAATATCAAGTTTCCAAAACACGAATCGGCGAAAATTGATGAATATCAACTTTTAGAAACACTCATCGGCGAAAACATATTAACAAGAAAATCAAGTTTTCGAAACACTCATCGGCGAAAACTGATTAAGAAGAAAATCAAGTTTTCGAAAATTGGGTAAAACTGATGAATATCAAGTTTTCCAAACATTCATCAGCGAAAACCGATTAACAAGAAAATCAAGTTTTCGAAACACTCATTGGCGGAAACTGATGAATCTCAAGTTTTCAAAACACTAATCGGCGAAAACTGATGAATATCAAGTTCGCGAAGCACTCATCAGCGAAAAATGATTAACAATAAAATATCAATTTCGCGAAGCACTCATCAGCACTCATTGGCGAAAACTGAAGAATATCAAGTTTCCTAAACACTCACCGGCGAAAACTGATGAATATCAAGTTTTCGAAATACCCATCAGCGAAAACTGATTAACAAGAAAATCAAGTTTTCGAAACACTCATTGGCGAAAACTGATGAATATCAAGTTTTCCTAACACTCATCGTCGAAAACTGATGAATATCAAGTTTTCGAAACACTCACCGGCGAAAACTGATTAACAACAAAATCAAGTTTTCGAAGCACTCATTGGCGAAAACTAATGAATATAAAGATTTCGAAACACTGATCGGTGAAAACTAATGAATATCAAGTTTACAAAACACTCATTGGCGAAAATTGAAAAACAAGAAAATTATGTATTCGAAACACTCATTGACGATAACTGATGAATATTAAGTTTCTGAAACACTTACCAGCGAAAATAGATGAATATCAAGTTTTCGAAACACTCATCTGCAAAAATTAATGAATATCAACTTCTCAAAACACTCACCAGCAAAAATTAATGAATATCAAGTTTTTAAAACACTCATCGGCAAAAACTGATCAATATCATGTTTTCGAAACACTCATTGGCGAAAACTGATTAACAAGAAAATCAAGTTTTCGAAACACTCATTGGCGAAAACTGAAGAATATCAAGTTTTCGAAACCTTCATTGGCGAAAACTGATGAATATCAAGAGTTCGAAACACTCATCGGCAAAAACTAATTAACAAGAAAATCAAGTTTTCGAAACACTCATCGGTGAAAACTGATGAATATCAAGTTTTCGAAACATTCACCAGCGAAAACTGATTAACAAGAAAATGATGTTTTCGAAACACTCATTGGCGAAAACTGATGAATATCAAATTTCCGAAATACTCACCGGCGAAAACTGATGAATATCAAGTTTTTGAAACACTCATCGGCGAAAACTGATTAACAAGAAAATCAAGTTTTCGAAACACTCATTGGCGAAAACTGATGAATATCAAGTTCCCGAAACAATAATCGGCGAAAACTTATGAATATCAAGTTTTCGAAACACTCATCGTCGAAAATTGATTAATAAGAAAATCAAGTTTTCGAAACAGTCATTAGAAAAAACTAATGAATATCAAGTTTCCGAAACACTAATCAGCGAAAACTGATGATTATCAAGTTTTCGAAACACTCATCGGCGAAAGTTGATTAACAAGAGAATCAAGTTTTCGAAATACTCATTGGCGAAAACTGATGAATATCAAGTTTCTAAAACACTCACTGGCGAAAACTGATGATTATCAAGTTTTCGAAACACTCATCGGTGAAAACTGATTAACAACAAAATCAAGTTTTCGAAACACGGATAGGTGAAAACTGATGAATATCAAGTTTTCGAAACACTCACCGACGAAAACTGATGAATATCAAGTTTTTGAAACACTCATCGGCGAAAACTGATTAACAAGAAAATCAAGTTTTCGAAACACTCATTGGCGAAAACTGATGAATATCATGTTTTCGAAACACTCATTGGCGAAAACTGAAGAATATCATGTTTCCAAAACACTCATCGGCGAAAATTGATGAATATCAAGTTTTCGAAACACTCACTGGCAAAAATAGATAAACAAGAAAATCAAGTTTTCGAAACAGTCGTTGGCGAAAACTGAAGAATATCACGTTTCTGAAACACTCCTCGGCAAAAACTCATTAACAAGAAAATCGAGTTCTCGAAACACTATTTGGCGAAAACTAATAAATATCGTGTTTTCGAAACACCCATTGTCAAAAACAGATTGACAAGAAAATCAAGTTTTCGAAACAGTCATTGGCGAAAACTGAAGAATATGATGTTTCCGAAACACTCACCGGCGAAAACTGATGAATATCAAGTTTTCGAAACACTCATCGGCGAAAACTAATTAACAAGAAAATCAAGTTTTCGAAACACTCATTGGCGAAAACTGATGAATATCAAGTTTCCGAAACACTCACCGGCGAAAACTGATGAATATCAAGTTTTCAAAACACTCATCGGCGAAAACTGATTAACAAGAAAATCAAGTTTTCGAAACACTCATTGGCAAAAAACTGATGAATAACAAGTTTTTGAAACACTCACCGTCGAAAACTGATTAACAAGAAAATCAAGTTTTTGAAACACTCATTAGCGAAAACTGAAGAATATCAAGTTTCCGAAACACTCGCCGGCGAAAACTGATCAATATTATGTTTTCGAAACACTGATCGGCAAAAACTGATTAACAACAAAATCATGTTTTCGAGACACTCATTGGCGAACACTGATGAATATCAAGTTTTCGAAACAATCACCGGCGAAAACTGAATAACAAGAAAATCAAGTTTCCCAAACACTCATTCGAGGAAACTGAAGAATATCAAGTTTTCGAAACAGTCATTGGCGAAAACTGTTGAATATCAAGTTCTAGAAACACTCACCGGCGAAAACTGATGAATATCAAGGTTCCGAAACACTCATCAGCGAAAACTGACGAACAAAAAAATCAAGTTTTCGAAACACTCATTGTCGAAAACTTATGAATATCAAGTTTTCGTAACACTCTCCGGCGAAAACTGATTAACAAGAAAATCAAGTTTTCGAAACACTCATTGGTGAAAACTGATGAATATCAAGTTTTCGAAACAGTCATTGGCGAAAACTGTTGAATATCAAGTTCTCGAAACACTCACCGGCGAACACTGATTAACAAGAAAATCGAGTTTTCGAAACTCTCATTGGCGAAAACTGATGAATATCATGTTTCCAAAACACTAATCGGCGAAATCTGATGAATATCAACTTTTAAAAACACACATCGGCGAAAACATATTAAAAAGAAAATCAAGTTTCCGACACACTCATCAGCGAAAACTGATTAAGAAGAAAATCAAGTTTTCGAAACACTCATTGGCTAAAACTGATGAATATCAAGTTTCCGAAACGCTAATCGGCGAAAACTGATGAATATCAAGTTTTCGAAACACTCATCAGCGAAAACCGATTAACAAGAAAATCAAGTTTTCGAAACACTCATTGGCAGAAACTGATGAATCTCAAGTTTTCAAAACAATAATCAGCGAAAACTGATGAATATCAAGTTCTCGAAACACTCATCAACGAAAAATGATTAACAATAAAATGAAGTTTTCGAAACACTCATTGGCGAAAACTGAAAAATATCAAGTTTCCTAAACACTCACCGGCGAAAACTGATGAATATCAAGTTTTCGAAACACTCATCAGCGAAAACTGATTAACAAGAAAATCAAGTTTTCGAAACACTCATTGGCGAAAACTGAAGAATATCAAGTTTTCGTTACACTCATTGGCGAAAACTTATGAATATTAAGTTTTCAAAACACTCACCGGCGAAACTGATTAACAAGAAAATAAAGTTTTCGAAACACTCATTGGCGAAAACTGAAGAATATCAAGTTTACGAAACACTCACCGGCGAAAACTGATGAATATCAAGTTTTCGAAACACTCATCAGCGAAAACTGATTAACAAGAAAATGTAGTTTTCGAAAGACTCATTGGCGAAAATTGATGAATATCAAGTTTTTGAAACACTCACCGGCGAAAACTGATTAACAACAACATCAAGTTTTAGTAACACTCATTGGCGAATACTGATAAATATCAAGTTTTCGAACCAATCACCGGCGAAAGTTAAAGAATATCATGTTTTTGAAACACTCACCGATGAAAAATGATTAACAAGAAAATCAAGTTTTCGAAACACTCATTTGCGAAAACTGATGAATATCAAGTTTTCGAAACACTCTCCGGCGAAAATTGATGAATACCAAGTTTTCGAAACACTCATCGGTGAAAATTGATTAACAAGAAAATCAAGTTTTTGAAATACTCATTGGTGAAAACTGAAGAATATCAAGTTTTCGAAACACTCATCGGCGAAAACTAATGAATATCAAGTTTTCAAAACACTCATCGTCGAAAACTTATTAACAAGAAAATCAAGTTTTCGAAACACTCATTGGCGAAAACTAATGAATATCAAGATTCTGAAACAGTTATCGGCGAAAACTGATGAATATCAAGTTTTTAAAACACTCACCGGCGAAAACTGATTAAAAAGAAAATCATGTTTCCGAAACACTCACTGGCAAAACCTGATGAATATCAAGATTTCAAAACACTCATCGGCGAAAATTATTGAATATCATGTTTTCAAAACACTCATTAGCGAAAACTGATTAACATGAAAATCAAGTTTTCAAAACACTCATTGGCGAAAACTGATGAATATCAAGTTTTCGAAACACTCATCAGTAAAAACTGATGAATATCAAGTTTTCGAAACACTCATTGGCAAAAACTGATTAACAAGAAAATCATGTTTTCGAAACACTCATTTGCGAAAACTGAATAACAAGAAAATCAAGTTTTCGAAACACTCATTGGCGAAAACTGATGAATATCAAGTTTCCGAAACACTAATCGGTGAAAACTGATGAATCTCAAGTTTTTGAAACTCATCGGCGAAAAATGGTTAACAAGAAAATCAAGTTTTCGACACACTCATTGGCGAAAACTGATGAATATCAAGTTTCTGAAAAAATAATTGGCGAAAATTGATGAATATCAAGTTTTCAAAAACATTCATCGGCAAAAACTGATTAACAAGAAAATCATGTTTACGAAACACTCATTGGCGAAAACTGATGAATATCAAGTTTTTGAAACACTCATCGGCGAAAACTGATGAATATCAAGTTTCCGAAACACTAACCGGCGAAAACTGATTAACAACAAAATCAAGTTTTCGAAACATTCATTGGCGAAAACTAATTTAGAAGAAAATCAAGTTTTCAAAACCCTCATTGGCGAAAGATGATGAATATCAAGATTTCGAAACAATAATCGATGAAAACTTATGAATAACATGTTTTCAAAACACTCATCGGCGAAAACTGATTAACAAGAAAATCAAGTTTTCGAAAAACTCATTGCTGAAAACTGAAGAATATTATGTTTCCGAACCACTCAACGGCGAAAACTGAAGAATATCAAGTTTTCGAAACACTCATCGGTGAAAACTGATTAACAAGAAAATCATGTTTTCCAAACACTCAACGGCGAAAACTGATAAATATAAAGTTTTCAAAACACTCACCAATGAAAATTGATGAATATCAAGTTTTTGAAACACTCATCGGTAAAAATTGATTAACAAGAAAATCAAGTTTTCGAAACACTCATTGGTGAAAACTGATGAATATCATGTTTTCGAAACACTTATTGGCGAAACTGATTAACAAGAAAATCAAGTTTTCGAAACACTCATTGGCGAAAACTGATGAATATCAAGTTTGTGAAACATTCACCGGCAAAAATTGATGAATATCAAGTTTTTGAAACACTCATCGGCAAAAACTGATTAATATCAAGTTTTCGAAACACCCAACGACGAAAACTGATTGACAAGAAAATCAAGTTTTCGAAACACTCTTTGGCGAAAACTGATGAATATCAAGTTTCCGAAACACTAATCGACGAAAACTAATGAATATCAAGTTTTCGACACACTCATCGGCGAAAACTGATTAAGAAGAAACTCAAGTTTCTAAAACACTAATCAGCGAAAACTGATGAACATCAACTTTTCGAAACACTCATTGGCGAAAACTGATTAACAAGAAAATCAACTTATAAAATCACGCATTGGCGAAAGCTAATGAATATCAAGGTTCCGAAACATTCACCAACGAAAACTTGTGAATCTCATGTTTTCCAAACACTCATCGGCGAAAACTGATTAACAAGAAAATCAAGTTTTCGACACACTCATTGGCGAAAACTGATTAACAAGAAAATCAAGTTTTCGAAACACTCATTGGCGAAAACTGATGAATATCAAGTTTCCGAAACACTAATCGGCGAAAACTGATGAATATCAAGTTTTCGAAACACTCATCGGCGAAAACTGATTAACCAGAAAATCAAGTTTTCGAAACACTCATTGGCGAAAACTAATGAATATCAAGTTTCCGAAACACTCATCGGCGAAAACTGATGAATATCATGTTTTCGAAACACCTATCGGCGAAAACTGATTTACAAGAAAATCAAGTTTTTAAAACACTTATTCGCGTAAACTGATGAATATCAAGTTTTCGAAACACTCATCGGCGAAAACTGATGAATATCAAGTTTTCGAAACACTCATCGGCGAAAACAGATGAATATCAAGTTTTCGAAACACTCATCGGCGAAAACTGATTAACAAGAAAAACAAGTTTTCGAAAGACTCATCGGTGAAAATTGATTAACAAGAAAATCAAGTTTTCGAAACATTCAAGGTCGAAAACTGATGAATATCAAGTTTGCGAAACACTCACCGACGAAAACTGATGAATATCAAGTTCTACGAACACTCATCGGCGAAAAGTGATTAAAAAGAAAATCAAGTTTTTGAAACAATCATTGGTCAAAACAGATAAATATCATGTTTTGGAAACACTAATCTGCAGAAACTGATGAATATCAAGTTTTCAAAACACTCATCGGCGAAAACTAATTAACAAGAAAATCAAGTTTTCGAAACACAAATTGGCAAAAACTGAAGAATATAAAGTTTCCGAAACACTAATCGGCGAAAAGTGATGAATATCAAGTTTTCGAAACACTCATTCACGAAAACTGATGAATATGAAGTTTTCGAAACACTCACCGGCGAAAACAGATGAATATCAAGTTTTCAAAAGACTCACCGGCGAAAACTGATTAAGAAGAAAATCATGTTTTCGAAACACGCATTGGCGAAAACTGATGAATAACATGTTTTCGAAACACTTACCGGCGAAAACTAATGTATATTAAGTTTGCTTAACACTGATCGGTGAAAACTGATTAAGAAGAAAATCAAGTTTTCGAACCACTCATTGGCGAAAACTGAAGAATATCATGTTTTCGAAACAATCACCGGCTAAAACTGATGAATATCAAGATTTTGAAACACTCAACGGCGAAAACTGATGAATATCAAGTTTTCGAAACACTCATCGGCGAAAATGGATTAACAAGAAAATAAAGTTTTCGAAACACTCATTGGCGAAAACTGATGAATATCAACTTTTCAAAACATTAATCGGCGAAAACTGATGAATATCAAGTTTTTGAAACACTCATCGGCGAAAACTGATTAACAAGAAAATCAAGTTTTCGAAACACTCATTGGCGAAAACTGATGAATATGAAGTTTTCGAAACACTCACCGGCGAAAACTGATGAATATCAAGTTTTCGAAACACTCATCGGTGAAAACTGATTAACAAGAAAATCAAGTTTCCAAAACACTCACCGACGAAAACTGATGAATATCAAGTTTCCGAAACACTAATCGGCGAATACTGATGAAAATTAAGGTTTCGAAACACTCACCGATGAAAATTAATTGTCAAGAAAATCAAGTTTTCGAAACACTCACTGGCAGACACTAATGAATATCATGTTTTTGAAACACTCATTGGTGAAAACTGGTGAATATCATGTTTTCGAAACACTCATTGGTGAAAACTGATTAACAAGAAAATCATGTTTTCGAAACACTCATGTGCAAAAACTGATGAATATCAAGGTTTCGAAACGCTCATCGACGAAAACTGATGAATATCAAGTTTTCGAAACACTCATCGCCGAAAATTGATTGAAAAGAAAATCAAGTTTTCGAAGTATTCATTGGCGAAAACTGATGAATATCAAGTTTCTGAAACACTCATCGACGAAAACTTATTAACAAGAAAATCAAGTTTTCGAAACACTCATTGGCGAAAACTGATGAGTATCAAGTTTTCGAAACACTCACCGACGAAAACTGATGAATAGCATGTTTTCAAAACACTCATTGGGGAAAACTGATTCACAAGAAAATCATGTTTTCGGAACACTCAATGGCGAAAATTGATCAATATCAAGTTTTCGAAACACTCACCGGCGAAGACTGATTAACAAGAAAATCAACTTTTCGAAACACTCATCGGCGAAAACTGATGATTATCATGTTGTCGAAATACTCACCGGCGAAAACTGAAGAATATCAAGTTTTCGAAACACTCATCGGCGAAAACTGATTAACAAGAAAATCAAGTTTTCAAAAAACTCATTAGCGAAAATTGATGAATATCAAGTTTCCAAAACACTCATCGACGAAAACTGATGAATATCATGTTTCCGAAACACTAATCGGCAAAAACTGATCAATATCTAGTGTTCGAAACACTCATTTGCGAAAATTGATGATAAAGAAAATAAAGTTTTCTAAACCCTCATTGCCAAAAACTAATGAATATCAAGTTTTCGAAACACTAATCGGCGAAAACTGATCTATATCAAGTTTTTGAAATACCCATCGGCAAAAAATGATTAACAAGAAAATCAAGTTTTCAAAACCCTCATTGGCGAAAACTGATGAATATCAAGTTTTCGAAACACTCATTGGCAAAAACTGATGAATATCAAGTTTTTGAAACACTCATCGGAGAAAATTGATCAACAAGAAAATCAAGTTTTCGAAACACTCACCGGCAAAAATTGATGAATATCACGTCTTCGGAAAACTAATCGGCCAAAACTAATGAATTTCAAGTTTTTGAAACAGTCATCGACGAAAACTGATTAACAAGAAAATCAAGTTTTCGAAATAGTCATTGGCGAAAACTGATGAATATCAAGTTTTCGAAACACTCACCGGCGAAAACTGATGAATATCAAGTTTTCGAAACACTAATCGCTGAAAACTTATGAATGTCAAGTTTTTGAAATACTCATCGACGAAAACTGATGAATATTAAGTTTTCGAAACTCTCACCGGCGAAAACTGATTAACAAGAAAATCATGTTTTCGAAACACTCATTGGCAAAAACTGATGAATATCAAGTTTTCGAAACACTCACCGGTGAAAACTGATGAATATCATGTTTTCGAAACACTCATCGGCGAAAACTGATTAACAAGAAAATCAAGTTTTCGAAGTTCTCATTCGCGAAAATTGATGAATTTCAAGTTTTGGAAACACTCATCGGCAAAACTGATTAAAAAGTAAATCAATTTTTTGAAACATTCATTGGCGAAAACTGATGAATATGAAGTTTTCGAAGCACTCACCGGCGAAAACTAATGAATATCAAGTTTTCGAAACACTCATCGGCAAAAACATATCAACAAGAAAATCAAGTTTTCGAAACACTCATTGGCGAAAACTGATGAATATCAAATTTTTCAAACATTCACCGGTGAAAGCTGATTAACAAGAAAATCAACTTTTCAAAACACTCATTGACGAAAACTGAAGAATATAAAGTTTCCGAAACACTCCCCGGCGAAAACTGATGAATATCAAGTTTGCGAAACACTCATCGGCGAAAACTAATTAACAAGAATATCAAGTTTTCGAAACACTCATTCGCGAAAACTGATGAATATCAAGTTTCCGAAACACTCACCGACGAAAACTGATGAATATCAAGTTTCCGAAACAATAATCGGCGAAAACTGATGAATTTCAACTTTTCGAAACACTCATCGGCGAACACTGATTAACAAGAAAATCAAGTTTTCAAAACACTCATTGGCGAAAATTGGTGAATATTATGTTTTCGAAACACTCACCGGCAGAAACTGATGAATATTAAGATTTCGAAACACCCATCCGCGAAAACTGGTTAACAAGAAAATCAAGTTTTCGAAACACACACCGACGAAAACTGATGAATATGAAGTTTTCAAACACTCACTGGTGAAAACTGATGAATATCAAGTTTTCGAAACACTCATCGACGAAAACTGATTAACAAGAAAATCAAGTTCTCGAAACACTCACGGGCGAAAATTGATGAATATCAACTTTTCGAAATACTCATCGGCAAAACCTAATTAACAAGAAAATTAAGTTTTCGAATTACTCACTGGCAAAACTGATGAATATCAAGTTTTCGAAACACTCACCGGCAAAAACTGATTAACAAGAAAATCATATTTTCGGAACACTCATGAGCAAAAAGTGAAGAATATCATGTTTCTGAAGCACTGATTGGCGAAAAAGGATTAACAAGAAAATCAAGTTTTCGAAAAACTCATTGGAGATAACGGAAGAATATCTAGTTTCCGATACACTAAACGGTGAAAACTGATGAACATCACGTCTTCGAAATACTCATCGGCGAAAACTGATAAAGAATAAAATAACGTTTTTGAAATACTCAATGGCGTAGACTGATTAATATGAAGCTTTCGAAACACTCATCGGCGAAAACTGATTAACAAGAAAATCAAGTTTTCGAAACACTCATTGGCGAAAACTGATGAATATCATGTTTCCGACACACTAATCGGCGAAAACTTTTGAAAATCAAGTTTTCGAAACACGCATCGATGAAAATTGATAAACAAGGAAATCAACTTCTCGAAACACTCATTCACGAAAACTGATGAATATCTAGTTTTCGAAACACTCACCGGTGGAAACTAAAGAATATCAGATTTCTGAAACACTCACCGACAAAGACTGATGAATATCAAGTTTTCAAAACCCTCACCGGCGAAAACTAACTAATAAGAAATTCAAGTTTTCGATACACTCGTTGGTGAAAACTGATCAATATCAAGTTTTCATAACACTCACCGGCGAAAATTGATGAATATCATGTTTTTGCAACACTCAATAGTGGAAACTCGTGAATATCAACTTTTCGAATCACTCATCGGCAAAAATTGATTAATAAGAAAATCAAGTTTTTGAAACAATCATTGGCGAAAACTTATGAATATCAAGTTTTCGAAACACTCACCGGCGAAAACTGATAAATATCAAGTTTTCGAAACACTCATCGGCGAAAACTGATTAACAAGAAAATCAAGTTTTCAAAACACTCAATTGCGAAAACTGATGAATATCATGTTTCCGAAACACTAAGCGGCGAAAATTGATGAATATCAAGTTTTCGAAACACTCATCGGTGAAAATTGATTAATAAGAAAATCAAGTTTTTGAAACACTCATTGGCGAAAACTGATGAATATCAAGTTCTCGAAACACTCACAGGCGAATATTGATGAATATCAAGTTTTCAAAACACTCATCGGCGAAAACTGATTAACAAGAAAATCATGTTTTCGAAACACTCATTGGCGAAAACTGATGAATATTAAGTTTTCGAACCAGTCACCGGTGTAAACTGATGACTATCTAGTTTCCAATACACTAATCAACGAAAACTGATGAATATCTAGTTTTCAAAACACTCATCGGCGAAAACTGATTAACAAGAAAATCAAGTTTTCAAAACACTCACCGGGGAAAACGGATGAATATCAAGTTTCTGAAACACTAATCGGCGAAAACTGATAAATATCAAGTTTTCGAAACACTCATGGGCAAAAACTGATTAACAAGATAATCAAGTTTTCGATATATTCATTGAATATCAAGTTTTTGAAACACTAATTGGTGAAAACTAATGAATATCATGTTTTTGAAACACTCATCGGCGAAAACTGATTAACAAGAAAATCAAGTTTTTGAAACAGTTATTGGCAAAAAATTATGAATATCTAGTTTTCGAAACACTCATCGGCAAAAACTGGGTAACAAGAAAATCAAGTTTTTGAAACACTCATTGGCAAAAAATGATGAATATCAAGTTTCTGAAACACTCACCAGCGCAAACTGATGAATATCAAGTTTTCGAAACACTAATCGGCGGAAATTGATTAACAAGAAAATCATGCTTTCGTAACACTCATTGGCGAAAACTGATGAATATCAAGTTTTTGAAACACTAATCAACGAAAACTGATGAATATCAACTTTGCGAAACACTCATCGGCGAAAGCTGATTAACAAGAAAGTCAAGTTTTCAAATTACTCATTGGCAACACCTGATGAATATCAAGTTTTCGAAACACTCATAGGCAAAAACTTATGAATATCAAGATTTTGTAACACTTATCGGCGAAGACTGATTGACAAGAAAATCAAGTTTTCGAAACAAACTTTGGCGAAAACTGATGAATATCAAGTTTTCGAAAGACTCACCGACGAAAACTAATGAATATCAAGTTTTTGAAACACTCAACGGGGAAAACTGAAAAATATCAAGTTTTCGAAACACTCATCGGCAAAAACTGATTAACAAGAAAATCAAGTTTTCGAAACACTCATAGGCGAAAACTGAAGAATATCAAGTTTTCGAAACACTCAACGGCAAAAACTGATTAACAAGAAAATCAAGTTTTCGAAACACTCATGAGCGAAAACTGAAGAATATCATGTTTTTGAAACACTCATTGGCGAAAACTGATTGACAAGAAAATCAAGTTTTCGTAACACTCAATGGCGAAAACTGATGAATATCAAGTTTCCGAAACACTAATCAGTGAAAACTGATGAATATCAACTTTTCGAAACACACATCTGCGAAAACTGATTAACAAGAAAAACAAGTTTTCGAAATACTCATTGGCAAAAACTGATGAATATCAAGTTTTCGAAACACTAATCGGCGAAAACTGATGAATATCAAGTTTTCGAAACACTAATCGGCGAAAACTGATGAATATCAAGTTTTTGAAACACTCATCAGCGAAAACTGATTAACAAGAAAATCAAGTTTTTGAAACACTCATTGGCAAAAACTGATGAATATAAAGTTTTCGAAACACTGATCGGTGAAAACTGAAGAATATCAAGTTTTCGAAACCCTCACCGGCGAAGACTGATGAATATCAAGTTTTCGAAACCTTCACCGGCGAAAACTAACAAACATGAAATTCAACTTTTCAAAACACTCATTGGCGAAAACTGATCAATATCAAGTGTTCAGAACACTCACTGGTGAAAATTGATGAATATCAAGTTTTGGAAACACTCACCGGCAAAAACTCGTGAATATCAAGTTTTTGAAACACTCATCGGCGAAAATTATTAACAAGAAAATCAAGTTTTCGAATTACTCATTAGCAAAAACTGATGAATATCAAGTTATCGAAACACTCAACAACGAAAATTGATTGACAAGAAAATCATGTTTTCAAAACACTCAATTGCGAAAAATTATGATTATCAAGTTTTCGAAACACTCATCGGCGAAAACTAATGAATATCAAGTTTTCGAAACACTCATCGGCGAAACTGATTAACAAGAAAATCATGTTTTCAAAACACTAAATGGCGAAAACTGATGAATATCAAGTTTTCGAAACACTCATCGAAGAAAACTGATGAATATCAAGTTTTCGAAGCACTCATCGGCGAAAACTGATTAACAAGAAAATCAAGTTTTTGAAACACTCAATTGCGAAAATTGATGAATATCATGATTTCGAAAGACTCATCGGCGAAAACTGATGAATATCAAGTTTTCGAAACATTCATACGCGAAAATTGATTAATAAGAAAATCAGCTTTTCGAAACACTCATTGGCGAAAATAGAAGAATATCAAATTTTCGAAACACACACCGATGAAAACTGATGAACATCAAGTTTTCGAAACTCTCATCGGCGAAAATGTGAGTACTAAAGTCTATACTAGAGTGACGTCAGGGTCACTGCCAAAATGTGAGTCAGCTCCTCCTACCTGTCCATCTCACCCCTTTCTAACTCCCTGGGGTATTCTCAACCGAAGGGAAGAAGAAAAGGATGTGAACTGCCTTCAGGATTTGGATGTATCCCAGAAGGGGTACCTCAAGGAGCTCTACCTCAATCTCCATGAACAGTATGTACCTGGGCATCTGAACACACTAACGTAGTGAGATATAAAATCCCAGTAACATAGATTACCAGTTTTATAAAAGATTAATTAGTGGTTCAGCTGCATTCCTAAGAATACAGAAAAATACTTCCTTCCCAATCAACAGATAATTTAAACTATATGCACATCGATTACAAGATAGTTCCATTTTCAGAGAGAAATCAATACATCAATCCCAAGATATTTCCATTTATATAAATTTAGAGATATATGGCCATGCTAAAAGCTGTAAACAGATGAAAAATCACTTTCACTTTAAAAACATGCATATTTACCACTATATGCAATTTTCAGCCATGCTAGTTTTTTTGAAAAAGGTTCATGTTTACCTCTACATGCAACAGTCAAGTCTCTCCAGGACCTGTTACAACTGGTTAAACCATTACCATCAATTCAAAACAATCTAATGAAACAGGACAATACCGACTTACCATTTACCACTATGGAAAGACTGCCCAAATAAGGCTAACAAGTAATTACCTAACATCCCAGGGCATCCCCCGGTGTGCGCACAAAGTTAGAACCTTAGGATCACCAGTCCCGGACTGGATTAATTCCTCACTAGTTGATAGGCAGCTACGTCCAAGACGCATTCCTAGCCAGCCTAGTGTGTCCTTTTCATACAGATCAAATTATACATCATAATTTTTATCCACAGGTAATGTTTACTCAGTTGCCAAATAAATTGCCTCTCGAGGGCATTAAAACACAGTGATTGCCTCTCCAGGGCATCAAAACACAAATACTGCCTTTCCAGGGCATCAAAACATAGTTATTGCCTCTCCAGGGCATAAAAATACAAATATTGCCTCTCCACGGCAATTTTACCATTTTACCCCTCCAGGGGCATATGCACATCAAAATACAGATGCATGCTCAAAAGCCTGGCCTTCAAGGCATTCTAGTTTCATAGATGCATGCTAAAACTCAGTTTCATGATTTGGATGCCACACACTTAAATAGCCTGATAAAATCAATAAATTCAACCACTAGTCAACAAAAGTCAAACAGAAATCAACCATAATGCCAAATATAACTTACATAACAAGTAACATGCATAACCATCAATTTAAGCATCCAAAGGTCATGAAATTTCACCACAAGCATCATTAATGCATACTCAACAGAGTCCATTTCTTTAAAGTAAGGAAATTCAAGGCTCATTCCAAGTATTTAGACCTCATTCAGCCATCCAAAGAGTCAATTAGGACCTGCTGCACACATCCAAAAAAACCCCAACAGAATTGAACCAGAATTTGGGTAGAAATAGGACTTTTCAGCTTTTCTCAAGTTTTTCTTGCAAATTAGTCCCTATTAAGACCCAAATTCTGTTCTGGGTTGTTCCAAGCCAAAACTAGAGTGCAGCAAGTGCCTAAAAGCTAATTGGGACTTGCTCATGTAGTTTTCACAGAAAAATAACAACCGGAAGGCATAGTTTTGCAGCAAGACACATAGAATTCCCCAAAAATCAAGTTGAGCATAAAATGGGGTTAGAGGCCACTCTAACCACTTCCCTGCCAACACATAGGTCCATACTAACATACAGAACCAGAAAATACTGAAATTTAGCCTCAAATTGCTCAGTTTACACAGCTTTTGAAAAAGGGGCAAAAACAGTGAAATTTATTCAGTTTAGTCCCTACTACCTCTCCCTTTTTGTTTTAAGCCCTAACCAGCCTATATTACTGTCTCCTAAGCATATTTAGGCTACTTGTGACTTGCACAGCAAGTAGGTACAGCCACATCAGTACAGAGTTATTGTTTCTGCAAGTATTTTCCTTCTTTTTGTTTTTTCTTTGCCATTTCCCTCTCTTTTGGTTCCTCTAGTTACTTAGGGTGCTTAAGCAAGATCAGAAAAGGGTTCTAGAGTATTTTCAAGGTGACTAACAACTTAGCAGGTTCCCACACCAGTAAATTTCAAAAAAAGCACCAAAGCTCACAGCCACACTAGCATGTATGCATCACAAATTTCCATTTTTGGCATACCTAGGCTTTCTCTAATTAATTTGGACTACCAGCAAGCATTTCCTAGGTTATGACAGCTAGAACACTCACAAGATGCACTCTTAACAGAAATTAAAGACTTTGACTCCTCACTTTGAAAAAGACTTGAGCTTTTCTCCCAAATATCAGAATTTGATTCTTTCTTAGTTTTTATGAATTTTAAACCAGCAATCTAGCTTTAGGTAGGTCAATTTCAGCATTCAGCTACTGTGGAGAAATAGAAAAATACATGGGAAAGCATACACCCACCTCCCAGCAGTGATTCAAGGATGGTTTACCAACCATTTTGTTTTAAAAAGTTCATCCCTACCACAAGCTCTACTCTTACTACATCACTGAAAAATTTCCTTTCTGTTTTCATCCCATTACTGCATTCTCCCAATGCTTTAAAACTTACCAACTACCATTTTTCAGCAGAGTAACAATGAAAACAGAAAACTTTGCAAAAAAATGGCAGAAGTGAGAAAACAAGTACAGTTTTTCAGTGAAGCAGAAATTTTTAGTTTACATGTTGAGAATCATCACTTTGTACTCGTAGCTTCCTGAGTGACCACAGCAAGTTCCTACCACCTAGAGGTCCTAATAACCTTTTTTCCTAACCATTTATACTCAATTCAAGACTCAGAACACCAGAGATAATAGGTTCAGCAAGCATATAGTACAACATCAGAAAACATCATTTTTAGCAGAAAATTTACAATCTTTCGAGGCTTTAAACCCCTATACGGCAGACTCTGATCATGCATGCATTGAGGGGCTTTAAAATATTATTCTCTTAGCTTTCTAATGACTACTCACACGCTCAAATTTGATAACAGATGAAGGAGATATGCCTCATGGAAGATTCACTGCCCGAAACAGGGTATTCTGTGGCAGCCTCGGGAAATTGAGTCATAGAGGCTCATACCACCATTTCTGGTGGATGCTCTTGGCTCAAGGATGGAGAAAGAAGGGCAACACTATGTTACCTTGATTTCCAGAAGAAGAAGCACGGATTTGGACCTCTGAATAGCTTGGGGAAGCTGATGCAAACACAGCAGAATTCTGGTGTGTGGGTGTGTGTGGATTTTCAGCTTCTTTCTCTGCCTCCAGCTGCTAATCCCCGAACCCCCAGCTTCTCCACAGCTCAAACTATCTTCCTGAATCCTCAACTCACAACTCTTAGCTTTGGTTTTTCCTTTTGCCTGCTAATGACCTCTCCCTCTCGGTTTCCTTCCTTATATAGCACTCACACCATGTGAAATCCCAATGATTAGTGGGATGAGGTGTTGGCTGGCTGGGGCTCATGGATTAGTGTTAGGACACATATTACGGGTGTGCTGGCAGCTTAAGGGGTCTTTTGGGTGGGCAATTAGGTACTTAAGCCTCGGGTAGGTTCTAATCTAGGTGTATTAGTGGGTGATGTTTAAGGGGTTGTTTAATTTGAGCTGTACCTTAGTTAGGCTCGATTTTCCAGCCATAATTCTCTTAATTTTGACCATGTATTTTTCTTACTCAAATTGCTTAATGTGGTAACCATCTTGATGGGGTCTTTAGTTGGCTTTAAAAATAATAGATTCGGTTACAAGTGTTTAAAGGCTTTAAAAGGGTTTTATTTGTGATAAATTTCTTATTTATTACTATTTTTAAAATATGTAACTGACCAAATTGTGTTTGTTTTTGATTTAATTTCATGGCTGGCACTTTGTAGGATAGTTTAGGGTGTCTCTAAGTGGTTTAAATTAGGCTTCCTTAGGCCTTAAGTAAGCTAAAGGGCTAAAGCTCCAATTTTTCAGTTCTTTCATTTTAGTCCTGAATTTTCACTGGAGAAAATGTATCTTTTTAGGACTCTTCTTGAGGTTGAGGGTCCCTTAGTCAGGTCTTAGGGTGTCTCTAGAGTGTCCTAGGATATCTTTCTAGGGTCAAATAGGTCTTTTCTGCCCTATTTAATTCCTTAAAGAAAAGGTTAAAAACTAACTTATTCTTTTCAATTTAGTCCCTAGGGTTAGGGTTAGGGTTCCACTGGTCATTTTTCTGCGGTTTTTGTGTGTCTTGACTTCTAGTTTGGGATTCATAGACTTATTTACAAACAAAAACAAAGGCAAACACATCCAAACACCTAAAAATCAAAAAGTCAAACAAGTTAAAGAAAAGTCAACACAAAAGTCCACAGTTTAGAAAAGTCAATAATTTGACTTTTTGGTCAGAGTTGACTTTCCATTTTTTGGATGTTACAATACTTCCCCCCTTATTGGAATTTTGCCCTCAAAATTTTAAGAAAAAGTACTGCAAATAATGCCAGATACTGTTGTCTTATGTTCTCTTCGCGTTCCCAAGTCATTTCCTGTGTCGAAACATCTTGCCACAACACTTTGACTAATGGAACGATCTTACTCCGAAGTTGTCTGGTTTCAAACTCTAGAATCTTCACAGGGACTGAGGGGTAAGTTAAATTTTCTTTCAATTCTACCGGCTCAGTTTTGAGTACGTGTGAAGGGTCAGGAATGTATTTACGGAGTTGAGAAACATGGAATACGCTGTGGAGGTCGGACAACTTTGGGGGTAAGGCTATTTGATATGCCGCCAGACTGATTCTCCTAAGAATTTGATAGGGACCTATGAATCGCGGATGTAATTTACGCGCTTTTAGTGATCTCCCTATGCTTGTCATTGGGGTTACTTTGAGGAATACATGGTCTCCCTCATTGAACTCCAGTGGTTTCCTCCTCTGATTGGCATAATTCTCTTGCCTCGGTTGGGCAACTCTCATCTTTTCCCTAATCATACAGAGTTGTTCCGTAGTTTGGCCAACTATGTCCGGCCCTAACACTCTCTCCTCACCGACTTCCTTCCAACAAAATGGGGACCCACACTCTCTTCCGTAGAGAGCTGCATACGATGCCATGCCTATACTCGAGTGATAGTTATTGTTGTAGGGAAATTCTACTAGTGGCAGGTAGGCATACCATGTGCCTTCTTGTTCCAGTGTACATGATCGAAGCATATCCTCGAGAGTTTGGATCGTTCTCTCGGACTGACCGTCAGTCTGAGGATGGTATGCTGTGCTAAACCTCAACTGTGTCCCTAAGGCTTTTTGTAGAGCTTGCCAGAATTGTGAAGTGAATCTGGGATCTCTGTCGGACACTATACTAGTAGGCACTCCGTGAAGTCTCATTATTTCCTTAACGTAGATTTGGGCTAGTTTTTCTATGGAAAATGTGATCTTGATGGGTAAAAAGTGAGCGGACTTTGTGAGTCTATCCACAATTACCCAGATCGAATCATTACCGGAAGGGGTCCTAGGTAGTCCTACTACGAAATCCATGGAAATTTGGTCCCATTTCCACTCGGGTTTGGCTAAAGGTTGCAGCATCCCCGAGGGTTTTTGATGTTCTATTTTGACCTGTTGGCAGGTCAGACACTTTCCCACGTGCTTGACTATGTCTTTCTTCATCCCTGGCCACCAAAATTTCTTTTTCAGGCCTTGTTAGGTCTTGGTCATACCGGGATGAACGGTGTACATGCTCCTATGTGATGCGAACAGGGAAAGCACAAATAGTGGCCATAATTTATCTCCCGAAACAATTGTATTATTAAAAGCAAGAAGAGTCAAGAAAATCAAATTAAAGCCGCCAGATAATAGTAAAAACGTGAGTTACACATTTTGGGCTGAAAGTGGAGCTGCACAACTTGTTTTGGGCTTGAAAATATTAATGTGGAGAGCTTGGACCATGTACTAATGATGCGAAACCACTAGGATTGATCCCACGAACCCATAGTCAATCTGAAATATTCTTAGCCCAAGAAAGCTAAACAAAGGTCGATTGATCCACTTGAACCCTTGAACTCGAACGAACAAGGACCCAAAGTGTTAAAAGACGCCACAAGGATGATCAAACCTTGATACTGTTAGTTCAATGAAGAACCCTAGAGAGAATCCACTCCCAAGATGAATAATCAAATTCTCATATAATTCAAAACTTAACTTCTGCCAAATACAAGATAGAAAAGGAGTATTTATACTCCAAAAAAGAAAACTCTAGAATCCTAAAACAATTAAAACCCTAAAGCCTAACATAACTTTAAAATAAAACTATTGAGTATTTCTAACAATCATACTTAAACCCAATATAATTAAAACACTAAATTTTAAATAATTGTCTAAAAAAAACTAATGGACTTTAAATAATAAAGACTAAATATAATGATTTTCGCACAAAAATTTAACCCAAATTAAAATAAGCATTTTAAGCCCAAAATAAGAAGATCTAGGCTTAAACAAGTCTCCACATGTATAGTACATGGTCCAAGCTCTCCACATTAATATTTTCAAGCCCAAAACATGTTGTGCAGCTCCACTTTCAGCCCAAAATGTGTAACTCACGTTTTTACTATTATCTGGCGGCTTTAATTTGATTTTCTTGACTCTTCTTGCTTTTAATAATACAATTGTTTCGGGAGATAAATTATGGCCACTATTTGTGCTTTCCCTGTTCGCATCATTCTCTCTTTCCTCGAAAAGATTCGTCCTCGAATCTTCATACAACTTTTGTCGCCAAAGCTCATTTGTCTCCTTAAAATTAAATGTATCTCCAAATACAAAATCATTAGGATGAATTCTCATACCCATAACTAAAGGTGTTGAATCTTTAGTTATTTCATCTGGAAATTCCTCTTCATGTTCCTGTAACAAAGATACATCACAACTATACAAATCTGGATCACTGTTAGTAGAAATCAATGATTCACCTTGTTTTTCACTCTTCATTGGGCCATGAATTTGTTTCTTTTCTTCCATGACCTCTTTTCCCTCATTTATTTTAATCTTCTCTGTTTCACTCTTTTTTTTAAGCTCACTCTCTCTTTTACCTTTTTCTTCTTTGATGTTGAGTTGATCCTCATATATTTGCTCTGGAGTCAATGGTACAAGAGTAACAGGTTTGTTGTTCATTACAAAAGAATATCTATTGGTAAACCTATTCTTCTTAGCCTTCCTCTCAAGCTCCCAAGGTCTTCCCAATAGTATATGCCCAGCATGCATAGGAACAACATCACACAAGATTTTATCACAATATTTGCCTATTGAAAAAAAAACTAGAACCAGCTTATCAACTTTAATTTCCCCATATTCATTCGACCATTGCAACTTGTATGGTCTAGGGTGTCGAACGGTAGGCAAATTCAATTTCTCCACCATTGTAGTACTAGTAACATTTGTAACACTACCACCATCAATTATCAACCTACATACTTTGTTTTTAACACGACAGCGAGTGCGAAAAATATTTTCCCTTTGTTCATTCAACACATGTTTTTCAATTTGGCAAATCAAATCTCTTCTGACCACAAGGCATTCTCCTTCCACAACATTTTTGTCAACTTTATATTCAAAAACTTGCAATTGTTGTTGCATTGCATTGATGGTAAACAAAACAATGAAAAAGTACAATTTGTTTTTTTTCGTTTTTGATGAAGAAAAATGAAAAACAAATAAATAGATAGATATGACCTTGTTTAGGGTTGAAGCTCTGATACCAAATGATGCGAACCTACTAGGGATTGATCCCACGAACCTACAATCAATCTGAAATATTCTTACCCCAAGAAAGCTAAACAAAGGTCGATTGATCCACTTGAACCCTTGAACTCGAACGAACAAGGACCCAAAGTGTTAAAAGACGCCACAAGGATGATCAAACCTTGATACTGTTAGTTCAATGAAGAACCCTAGAGAGAATCCACTCCCAAGATGAATAATCAAATTCTCATATAATTCAAAACTTAACTTCTGCCAAATACAAGATAGAAAAGGAGTATTTATACTCCAAAAAAGAAAACTCTGGAATCCTAAAACAATTAAAACCCTAAATCCTAACATAACTTTAAAATAAAACTATTGGGTATTTCTAACAATCATACTTAAACCCAATATAATTAAAACACTAAATTTTAAATAATTGTCTAAAAAAAACTAATGGACTTTAAATAATAAAGACTAAATATAATGATTTTCGCACAAAAATTTAACCCAAATTAAAATAAGCATTTTAAGCCCAAAATAAGAAGATCTAGGCTTAAACAAGTCTCCACATGTATAGTACATGGTCCAAGCTCTCCACATTAATATTTTCAAGCCCAAAACATGTTGTGCAGCTCCACTTTCAGCCCAAAATGTGTAACTCACGTTTTTACTATTATCTGGCGGCTTTAATTTGATTTTCTTGACTCTTCTTGCTTTTAATAATACAATTGTTTCGGGAGATAAATTATGGCCACTATTTGTGCTTTCCCTGTTCGCATCACTATGGGCCTCTTCTAAAATCTTATTCCTTAACTCAGGGTCGCTAGGAATCACTATCCTATCCCTAAACAACAGTACCCCATCCTCCGATTCGTGAAAATCATATTGTTTTCTTAAGATATTTAGGGTTTCATTCTTAATTTGGGCTTCCTTGATTTGAGCCCGCAGGTCACACTCGATCCTAAACTCACTCATCTTTAACTTTTCATTAGCCAACACAGTATTCAAGCCTAGGTCTCTAAACTTCTCAATCATTTTCATTTCTTCGACAATTAAGTGGGCTACCTTAATCGATTTCCTACTCAAGGAATCGGCAACTACATTGGCTTTCCCCTGGTGGTACTTAAGTTTGAAGTCATAATCCTTTAATAAATCTACCCACCTCCTCTGTCTCATATTCAACTCCTTCTGATCAAAAAGATACTTAAGGCTTTTATGGTTACCTTATTTAACTGTCTATAGTCTATACATAGTCTAAGGCTTCCGTCCTTCTTTTTCACAAAGAGGACTGGGGCTCCCCAAGGTGAGACACTAGGTCTGATAAACTCCTTGCTCAGCAAGTCAGTTAATTGGGCCTTCAATTCCTGCAACTCAGGTGGGGCCATACGGTAAGGTGTGATTGATATGGGTCCGGTTCCAGGCATAAGATCTATGGAAAACTCTATCTCTCTCTCTGGAGGTAACTCATGTATTTCATCAGGGAAAACATCATTGAAATCCCTGACCACTAGAATTAAACTAATTTTCTCTTCTAGACTCAAGGTTCTAGGTTCTTTGACAGTACAGGCATTTAAATAGATCACTGATTTAGCAGTGCAATCTAACACAGCACAATTCTTAGATAACCAAGCCATTCCTAAAATTATGTCTGTGGTGGACATGTTCAAGCAGATAAGGTTGGCATAAAAAAGTTTAGAATTAATAGTGATGGGGCAGTTTAAACAAGTATGGGTAGCAATCAATCTTTACCCCAAAGGGGTGGAAACATGCAATTCACATAACAAGGGTTGGGTAGAAAGATGTAGGGTTTGCACACATGTTTCAGAAATAAAAGAATGGGTGGCTCCTGTGTCAAATAGAATTTTAAAATTTATATTTTGAATCTTACCCGTGCCCTCTATGAGATCTTCAGTTTGTTTGTTCACAACCCCGTCCATAGCAAAGACTCTTCCAACAGCCGGTGTCCGGTTTCTGTTCCCTACAGGATCATTGACCTTGCACGCCCTGGCAAAATGTCCCGTCTTCCCGCACCGGTAGCAGGTTAGGCAGGGTTGAGTAGGGTAGTGTTCCTTATTGCACTTGGTGGATCGAGGACAGTTCACTCCAGTAGGGGCAGTTCTGCTGGTACTTCCTTTGGTAGGTTTGAAGTTTGGCTTCCTCACATTTAGGTTATTTTGGGGTCTCCGGTTGAATCTCTAGTGCACTAAGGCCCTATCACTCAGATTCTTGCTAATGATACGGCATTTGTTTACTAGCTCCGCATAGTTCTTTATTTCTAGCGGGGCTACTTGGGTTCTTATGTTTAGGTCTAACCTAGCTTCAAACTGACTCGCCTTCCATCCCTCATCATGTCTAAACTTCATGTGAGTAAAGAATTTGGCAAGTTCCTCAAACATGGCCAAATACTCATCAAAGGGTCTCCCTCTCTATTTCAATTGCAGAAACTCAATCTCTCTGTCTTTTTTTACACTCTTCGGATAGTATTTTGCTAGAAAGGCTTCCCTAAAGGCTTCCCATGCTAAGGGGCGACTCCTACCCTCGAGTAGCTGTCTGGCTCCTCGCCACCATTACTCAGCCTCACCTTGCAGTTGGTAGACTGCAAAGGTTAGCTTTTGTGGATCGGGGGTATGAAGTACATTAAATAGCTTTTCTAGTTCCCTCAACCATTCCTCAGCCACAATAGGGTCGTAGGTACCTCTGAAAATAGGAGGCCTACCCTTTTGAAATTCAGCACATCCCATGTTATTACCCTCATGATGTCCATTGTCATGTTGATCATGGTTGTTGTTACCATGGGCCTGGCGAAGCACCTCGGTAGTTGCTGAGGCCTGATCTCTCATGGCTTGTGCCATGTTTTCGAATGCGTGCATCATTTGACGCACCATGTCATTTTCAGGTTGCCAATTGTTGGCAC